>BMAV01004836.1:54116-67649 GCA_019973955.1 Trichonephila inaurata madagascariensis
TAGTCCAATCAGCCGCACGTGTGTGCATTATTCGGCAATCGCTGACGATAAACTTTTTACACTGACTTCATTAGTACAGATGTGGACGTCAAAGATGCAGAGCATACTTTGGTTAACGGAATTTAAATCAGTCACGCATGTGTAGCAACATGTTCGAACAGAATGGAATGTAGTTACTGGCTTACCTGACAGATTTATCAGGACTCTTACAAAATGAATCACGCACATTATCAGCAGTGCCTTCCATCACGAAAACTTAAGGATAATTTCCAGTTTGAGATACAAAAGTTCTCGCCTCCTTTAAATTCTGTCCCATTGTTAGATAGATTTTGATGTCTATGGGTCGACATTCCATTCTGTTCGAACACGTTGCTGCACACCTGTGACTGATTTAAATTCCGTTAACCAAAGATCGCAATGTATCTATTACTGTGGCGTCCACATCTGTACTAATGAAGTTAGTGTAAAAAGTTTATCGTCTGTGATTGCCGAATAATGCATGCACGTGCGGCAAATCGGAATAGACCCAAAAAGTCTCAGTGAGTTTTACAATCCATAGATGAACAGTTTATTACATTCTGATGGGTAGTTCCGTAATAATAAGCCATTCCTTTGGATACTTTAAGCCCGGACACCCTGTACATAAATAAAAAAATATATATTAATAAGTGAAATTTAAATTCTCTAAAGTTTAAATGCAGTTAAGTTGATTTCCAGAAGGATTATATATTTTAATCATCATGTTATTATAAATATTAAGACATCTGATCAGCAAAATGAGTAAAAATCTTTTTAAAAAAATCTTTGGTTATCCAAATGACTTTTCTTTCAGCAAAAACCTTTTGTTTTATTTATATATAAGCTTCAATTTTAATACTTTTAAAAAAAATATTTTTTAAGGGAATCGTACGTTTTCTTTCCAGTTAACTTTCACATTTGTATTTCATAGATTTTAAAATAAATTTCAAAAAGTTTTTTTATAGAACAAAATTTTCCTCGATAATCCACATTCATTTTATCTTTAATATATATAAAATGTCTATATATCTTTTCAGAAAAAGAGCCTCTTATATATAAAGTCTTTAAAAATTTCTTTGATTTAAATGAATTTGAACTAAAATTTCTTTAAAAAAAACTGTTTTTTTTCTTTGGTTATAAATTGTGTTACAAATATCACAATCTTTGAAAATAGCTTTCTACTTATTTTTTTGGGACATTTTACGATACACTTTTAACTTTTTCCCATCCTAAAACATCTTCTGATCTAATTCAATTTTAGGTGAACGACTTTGTGTGAGTGAGTGAGTGAATATTGACGTCGCACTCTTCAACTACTCGAGGGTTTTTTGGTGACGAACCTCGTAATTTTGAACCATGGACGAAGACGACACCTGATCTGGCACCCCCTCTCCTAACTACCACACCACACCAACGGGAGGACATTTGAGCTCTCGACAAACTTAAAGTGTATCGCGCCCATACACGGTGGATCTTCAGTGGTACTAGGCTCGAACTCATGACATTCGGCTAAGAGTCCGTTACCTTGACCACTAGGCTACTGTGGCCTAATGACTTCGTACTATATTCATTATTAATGTATCAAAATAGCTTATTTTATGTGTAAAAAATAAAAAAAATATTTGTAGTTGAAAGAACTGCTTTGAAGTAGAAATTAGGCTTAATCATCAGTATTTGTGAATATTTTAAATTATACGACATTATGTTTTATATTAGTAAATCACACGTAAACTTTTCATTTCCAAAATAAATCAATGCATCTGTCTGAAACTTTACTACCTATTCAGAACTTTCTTTAAATCATTAGTAAAAAATGCTTGATTTAAAAAATGGTTTATATATATATGTCGCAGGAAAATGATGAAATTAGGGCTTTCATCAATTCAAGCAAGATGTAAGAATATCGTCTCTTTGAGATCATTTCCCTGATGTAAGTGATTTGATCAAATCCCCGAACTGTTTTAGTGAAGTAATGAAATGAACAAGGCGGCATTTGTAGAGCTTTGTTTTCGCTTGTTACCACTCCCTTTTACTTCTCCTCTCTCCTTATCCGTACCAGGAAGCGCCGGGCTTCTGATGTGACGCACCAAAACAAAATGACCTAAATATCTTTTAAGTTTGATTAAGTTATATTCTTTGCATTATCTTTCAATTGATATAACACTTAAGCATGCTTGAAAATTAGAAACTGGATAAAACTTCAATTGAAAAATGTAAGCAAACAAATTAGATAATTCGACCACGCCCTCTTTACAGATAAAAAAAAAGCTTTTTGAAAATAATAAAAAAGCTATTTTAAAAACAATAACTAAAAAAAAGAAGTTGCAAAAAATAAAGCAGCATATTTCTGAAGTACTACATTATTGTATAATTTTAAAAAAAATGTTTGAAATTCTACCCCAAATATCTTTTTCTTTTTTAAAAAAAAAAAAATACCAGCTTTATTATCTAATTATTTTGTAAATTAATTCCGAATAAATAATTTGTAATTCAATGATTATTGTTGTATTAATTACTCTGCTTTTAATAAGACATCATATTTGCAAAATGAACACTTTTAAACCCTTGGCAATATTATTTCATCATTTCACTGAAACAGGTTAAGGATTTGATTAAATCTCACTTACTTTCCTTAGAGAAATCACTTTACAGAGTTCTTATTTTAACATCTTGCGTGAATCGGTCATCTTCCTTAGGGATTTGATAAAATCCCTAATTGAATCATTTCCCTGCGACATATATATTTTGGCCGCGGTAGCCGAGTGGTATAGGTATCGGACCGTGGCTTGCCTTGTGACGAGTTCGAGCCCAGTACCACTAAAGACCCACCGTGTAGGGCAGCGATGCACGTTAAATCTGTCGAGAGCTGAAACGTCCTCCCGTTGGTGTGGTGTGGTAGTTAGGAGAGGGGGTGCCAGCTCAGGTGTCGTCCACGTCACTTGACCATGGTTCAAAATTACGTGGTCCGTCGCCAAAAGCCCTCGTGTAGCTGAACAGTGCGACGTTAATATTCAATCAATTCAATCAATCAAGCGACATATATATTTGTTACAATATTAGATGTGAAACGTTCAATAATTTTATGCTTAAGATATCCGACTACTTGCGACAACTTTTTTTTGAAGAAATGGAGATATGGGGATTTTTTTGTGATTTTTAGATTTGTTTAGTGTATTTTAAGGAAAAATCGTAAAATTGAAAATAGAAAAAAAATTTATTATTATTAAAAGGGGAAAAAACTGGTGAAAATGTACAAAAAATTACATAAACGAGGCCCACTCTGTACAAAAAATTTTTGAACAAATTCTTAATTTTTCAATTTTATTGTGTTACTTTGTTATTCATGTTTGAAATGACCTTCAGGATAATAGATATTTAAATTTTTACAAAAGCTAGGGCACTCTATCTTAGTGATTATATGAAATTGCTTAAAAAAAACAGTGCTTATATTCGCATAAAGGACTGTAAATTTTGAAATTAAACAGTGATTGATAAATCTGAAGGTCAAAACACTTCTACTGTTATACAAAACATTCAGAGAAAATTTCAGCAAAGGATTTTCAAAACTTTTGATCACTGTCCCCGTTTGAGTTTTTCGAAAAAGTCACATTTCGAGTTAAACGCATTTTAAAGTTTGACATCTTGTGTAAAGTTATGGCATCTTCTTTTATTAAAACACTTGTAGTTTTTGTTCTTCTGTATGGAAAATAAAAAGCTTAGTATTTTTATTAAGGTATCCGACTACGTTCGGAACCGTGATTTTAAAAAATCGTATAAATGGATAATTGTCGTGATATTTAGTGTCACTTAGATTATAATGCATGTATAAAATTATTTTAAGGACATTTTGACAAAAAAATTATTTAAATACAATATTTTGGCAAAAACTTAGAATAATAACTTAGAATAATTGTTTTTCCAAATGTTCTCTTTTTGTGAAAACTGCTTCCATTATAATAATATTTTGCTTGTATATAGCTCAGACCTCTCTACCTCTCTCTTTTATACATGTATTCTAATCTAAGTGACACTAAATATCATGAAAATTATCCATTTATGAGCCTTTTTAAAATCACGGTTCCGAACGTAGTCGGATACCTTAAGCTAATAAGATAGTCTTTGAAATAAAATCATAAAAAAATTTTACTCCATACAATAACAATGAATGAAATTCAATAATACTATACTTTGACACTAAACTACAATACGACTTTGACCTCTTATGTACGTACCATAGACGTATTTAAAAGTCTCGCTAAGCCAACGCATTTATTCTCTAAATGTATATATACGTTTTTCCGAAGTACGATCTTTTTTGTGCACTGCTATCCATAAAATTATACCGAAGGCTTTGGGATGCAACAAAAGGATCTTGAGAAGGATTTATTTATTTCAGAGGATTTTGTTTATTTATTTCATCTCTCCTCTCCCCAAAAAACATCAAAATACGCGCGTCTACGTGGAGAACGATGGCATTGGGGAGCGAATAGCGTAACTTTTAATCGGCAGTTAAGGAATTAATTATAAACCATAAATATTACCAAGATAAATGTTAATACAAGCTCATGGGATCACTGGTAATTATCAAACTTGTTCTTAGTATTGTTAAATTAATAATAAAATAAATTGTACAGTACTGATACATTTATAAGTGTATAATATCAATGTAAATGTGTATTTTATATTTTATTATATCAGAAAGTATTTTGTTTGTTTACTTTCAGTAAATTAATAATTTTAAATAATCTTTTGTTTTCGACTATTCAATATTCTCGCGCCCTCTTCGTAGAGTTATCACGCCCCCCAAGGAAGAAACGCTGGTTTAGGTTATCCAAGGCAGTAAAAATATATGAACAAGTTATAAAACACCCATACTGACTTACTATACACATCAATGCTGTTTAATGATCATATACGTTGTTTCATGATAATTTTTATATTATTTTATTTTTAGAAAACGTATAACAGAGAGGCTTATGCGAGTGTCACTCTGAAACTTTTGAGATAATCCTGGGTTTTTAAAGTTATACTTACAAAATTTTAGGGGAGTGTTCAGAGTATCTCCTCCAGGATCAATGCACTTTTGTAGACGAATTTTCCACCGATTAAATCCCTCAAACCATTCATTTCTTGAAATTAATGAAAAAAGGCATTTACAGCCACGTCAATCTCTTCTTCTGAATGAAAACGACGTCCACGTAAGTTCTTTTTTAGATTAAAAAATAGCTAAAAATCAAACATGGTTAGATGCGGAAACTAAGGTGGATGTTCTATCACCTTAAGAAACTCAATTGTTAATCCGGCTGTATGGGAAGATGCATTGTCATGGTGAAGCCTTAATCCCGTAACATTAACTTCTTGGAGAATTTTTGGAAGACATTTAGTGGTATACCAGTTTGTTGTTACTGTCTTCTGTCATTCCAGCTTGATGGCTTTGACCAATCCCGTACTTCTGAAGAAAACGGCTTACATTACTTTTTCATGCTCGTTGTCTTTTCACCATTGTTGGCATGGGGTCATCTTCAAAGACCCATACTTTGCTTTCTTGACGTATTGGAACATCAAAAAACGGTATGTATGTTTCATCTACCGTTACAATTTTAGAAATGATGCAGTGGCCACCTTCACTTAGCAGTTTAAATGTTTCTTTACTGATTCTGACCGCTCCCCTTTTTGGTGCTCAGTTAGATTATGGGGAATCCAACGGCAAACTACTTTTTCATATGTAATTCATGAATAATTTTGTGTCTATGGCTAAGGATACAATGTTGAGTTCCTTCTGTATCATTTGGTAGGTGCAGCGATCATCATCCATTAAGGTATCCGACTACGTCCGGAACCGTGATTTTAAAAAAGCGTATAAATGGATAATTTTCATGATATTTAGTGTCACTTAGATTAGAACACATGTATAAAATTGTTTTAAGGACATTTTGACGGAAAAAAAATTATTTAAATGCAATATTTTGGCAAAAAATTAACTTAGAATAATCTTTTTTCAAAATGTTCTCCTTTTGTGAAAAATGCTTCTATTATAACAATATTTTGCCTGTAAATAGCTCAGACTTCTTTACAGAAGCTCAACTAAGACTTTTGAAAAATTCGCATTATTTTCAGAGTTACAACCGTTTGAAATAATTATAGGCATTTTTTTTCTTAAAATTGCTCCCCTCAGTTGCCGTAAGACATGCATAAACCCACTTCTAAGTTATATATTTCAAAAATTCTAGTTGAGCCTCTGTAAGGAGGTCTGAGCTATATACAGACAAAATATTATTATAGTAGAAGCATTTTTTACAAAAGGAGAACATTTGGGGAAAAAATATTCTAAGTTAATATTTTGCCAAAATATTGTAGTTAAATAAATCTTTTTGTCAAAATGTCCTTAAAACAATTGTATACATGTATTCTAATCTAAGTGACACTAAATATCATGAAAATTATCCATTTATTCGCTTTTTCAAAATCACGGTTCCGAACGTATTCGGATACCTTAACATTTTTCGTATGGTAGACATATTATCCGGGATTACTTCCTGTGTGTTCTTCATACTGAAGAGAATTGCGACCTCTGCAAAATTCTTTAAACCATCTGAATACAGTAGCTTAACATGAAGATTCATCACCAAATGCTAATTGCAGTCGCTGAAAGCATTTCTCTTGATTTAATCCAGCTTTAAAGTCACAGAAAATCATAGCACGATAATGTTCTCGCATCAACTCCATTTTCTCTTCTGTCTAAAATTTATTCTACTCTTAACAACTTTAATGTCAGTAAAAAGTCATCAGCTGTGTTAAAATACTTTGTATTTTCATACTAAACTGTTAATTTTTTTTTGTAACTTCTTGTCCATGCGTATCTCTCAAAAATTTCAGAGTTACCCTCATATTGTAATATAATTTAATTTTTATTCTCATAAAATATATATTTTAGAGCAGTAATCATTTCCTTTGAAAGCAAAGCAAAACAAAAACACATTTAGTGCCTCTAATTTTTTTTGTGTCATAACTTTCTTTAAGAGGAATATGACTTTAAAATTTTACACTAAATCACTAAATTTTTTAAGTTATCTTTCTCGAACACTTTTCGTTTTCGTTAAAACCATACAAATAATATTCTTAAAAAACACTTGCCTGGACATAACTGTTGTGCATTGCATTCTTTTCTTTCTTGTGATCTTCCTTCACAAGGTTTACCCCCTGCTGCGGCTGTAGGATTATTGCATGATCTGTAACGAAGATTGCTGCCTTCTATGCCGCAAGTCACAGTACATGGCGACCATTGACTCCACGATGACCATCCTCCATCACCTGAAACATATATAATAATATATATTTGCTTTTAAAATAAATCTAAATAATGCGCTTTCGGATTTCTGTAATTTTTTGGGAAGGGTAATTTGAACTACCCATCTACAGGTCCAGATATCACACTTTGCATGCTTTAGACCAGAGGTTCCTAAACTGTGTCCCGCGGAACCCTGGGGTTCCATGAGGTCTACCCAGGGGTTCCACGAGTCACAATGAAAAACTCGAGAAGAAATAAGTATGTATTCAAAATGGGTTCAGGTTCTCTATCAAGTTTGTATAGTTACAAGTATCTATACCTCATCCTACTCATTAAAATTGAAAATTTTATTTATGTATAATAACTTTATTATGCGACACTTTTTAAACTTTTATTATAATATAATAAATTAATATTAAAACACTTTATCTTTATATATATATATACTTTCTACTAGATTGAGAATATTCTATTGTTTACTATCTCGATTTCCTAGAGATAATTTCTACTCGTTAGTTAACAAAATGCCTTGCAAAACTAAATAGTTTTCAAGTGGAAAATTCACACTTTGTATACGTGGTAAGAACACCTATGATGAAGGAGAAGAAACAACTTATCAACAGATTTGATGTTATAATCTAAATTTAACAAAAATAACATCTAAATTTTACGTTGAAAATTCATACGAAATACACGGGTTTTCTCATACAGCTATAAACATTTTAATGGTTTAAGTGAAATATATTTCTCTATGTGATTGGCTACAAAAAAAACAAGTATAAAACAAATTAAACTCTGAATAAGTAATGCAACTGCATTTAATTTCAATAGACCTAGATTTCGACAGTTTGTGTGAAAAAAAAGTAAAAACGTATTCCAATTATTAAATAATGCATGGATAGGTGAAAAACCTGGATCACAAATTAATATTAATGAGTAAAATTATATTATAATTTTTTTAATTATATATGCAATACTTTTTTAATTGCTTTTACATAAAGTGCCCATAATATGTTGATCTAATTTAAATATTATTTTGAGATATATTCTTCGAAGTATGTGCATGGAATGGGGTCCCACGAAAACACTTTCTAGTTCTAGGGGTTTCACGAAAGCACCTTCAAGTTCTAATTGTTTCACGAAAGCACCTTCAAGTTCTAGGGGCTCCATGATGTGAAAAAGTTTGGGATCCATTGCATTAGACCAGCGATACTCAACCTGCGGGCCGCATGCGGTCCAGTGGGAGTTCTTAAGTGGCCCGGTCATGGCCCTTTGCTCTGAAAAATTCCTTTATTTATAAAAATTTGGTGGGAAATTTTTTGTTAAGAAATCAAATACATCAATTTTCATTTTGGCTGTTGATGTCGTATGGGAACGAATTGATATTTTTTTTCTGATTAGTGATAATAGACAACATTAGAGTAGCGACCATTTTAAAAGTGGAACTAATTTTTAACTATCCTTCGAATCTTGCAAGCGAAAAAATATTCGAAGAAAATAGGTTGTTTCAAGACGATTGGGAAGTTAACTATTTTGTAGAGTGAAAAACAAGCATGGATCAGTAATTGTTTGGTTTATCACGAAAGTTTTGCATTTAAAAAATGCCAGTAAACAGGAATCCAATTCAATGACACTTTTCTTCGAAGATCTCTTTCAAGAGGTGATAAATAGGCTTTCTTGAATAATATTTACAACAGCCAAAAGGTGTTTTGTCGGTGATAATGTCAAAGTGGTAACAAAGGCACCCTATGAAATTTGTTATATTATTGGTAATCCTATGAAATCGTTTACTGATGCAGAAATTGTGAAGGAGCCGTGTGCTTCCAATTAGAAAAATTCAATGACAAAAATAAAAAAATATAAAAAATAATAATTAAAAAAAGCAAAATAGGAATTTTAATATTTTGATCAATTCCCCACATTTTAAATTTTCTATGCTATCTTGGTCTCCTCCAATAATCCTCATGTTGGGGCCCTCGTGAAATAGCCATCATATGTATGTGGCCCGCGTGAAAAAGCAAAGATATGTATGTGGCCAGGCAGAAAAAAAGATTGAGTACTCGTGCATTAAACTGTTAGACGATTGGGATAAAAATGAATCTCTTTTTGGGGCAGTCGCTAAGCGTTTTTATTCCTATCCTTTGTTGATTGACGTGTGACAGAAGGGATCGCTGCTTGTCTCTTTCCTAGAGATGAAAGTTGTTTTTATGCTATTGATGGACATTCTGGGTGATACATAGATAAGGTTATTTTTCCAGCCATTATTGCACAATCGTTATACAACCTCTGACAATGAAGTTCGGTGAATAATCCTGTAACATTAACGTAGATGAAATATTAACAAAAGTTACCTTACTGTCCTTCGAAATAGTCCCCTTCCATAACTATGAACCACTGAGATCTGCTATATAAGTTCTGTAAACTTTACAAGGTTTCTTTTGAGATGGAATTCAAAAGCCTCGTCACGTTTCGCTGAAAGTCAGAAAATATTGTCGAATCCTCCTTCCTTTAAAAACGAATTTGAGTCGTGGGAATAGGAAGAAGTCTGGAGGATTGAGTTCTTGCGAGAATGGTGGATATTCAATTTTCACCACCCCTTTCTTGCCAGGAACTGTTTGACGATATTGGCTGTGTGAGGGCGAGCACTGTCGTGAGCAAAAAACCATGAACCTTGTTGTGCGTACTGGGGTCGTACTCTGCATAGATGTTTCATAAAACGGGTCAAACTTCAATGTACTTTGCAGCATTCATCTTCCAGCTATCTTGAAAAACTATTAATCAACGATCTTTCGTGATTAATTTACTCATTCTCTTAATGTTTTCGTCATGGTGGAGATCACCAGTTTTCCGCTACGAGGATTGTCTGAGACGCTTTCTAGGGCTTCTCGAAAACAGGTGAACCACTCGTACAAATACTTCATGGACAATGCTTGATATTCATAAATACGTACCAGCACCAAATAAGTTTCTGTTGGTGTCTTGCCAAGCTTAAAACAAAACTTTAAATTTATCTTTTGTTCGTTCATTTTCCTGTTCTCAGTTAAGAACCAACTCACTAAACAGGCACTTTGCAAAACAAATCTTACACGGAACAGAAAAGACGCTCAACTAAATGGTGGAGGCTGATGGTCAACATCTGTCACTATGCATGTGCGGCGTTTTGTTGTGCCAGTGTTTCCAGACCGGCCGTTCTGACTTCATTCACCGAGCGTTATTGTCAGAGGTTGTACATTCCATGAAGGGAAATGTATAATGTTTTTCCGTTGACGTAGTGGGCAGTCTCTTGTTGAAATGGTGCTTCGCTGCTGTTTAAATAAATAGCCGTGTTTTTATTGGGAATGACTTAATTAGACTCTCCACAGAAATGCATAATCAACCAGTAGCGTTAGGATGTGTGACCATTTAGTGCTCCGCTCCTGGGTCACCACTTCTGGGTTTAACTTGTGATGGAAGGGAGGATCACCCGAGGTGATCTTATCATGGTTAGAGCAAGGTGATTTGAACTGGTCCTCTTCGGGTCTAAAGTACACGCGTTAGACGACTGGGGCTAAAAGGAATCCCTATCCAGGCTAGTCGTTAAGTGCTTTTATTCCTTTCCTTTGTTGGTTGCGACTTGGGGGAAAAAGAGTCACTGCATACTCTAAGCTAATGTACGAGGGTGAGTCGGAAAGTAAGTTTCCTCTGTCGACTGTGGTCAGAATTGTGTAGGAAAGTCAAAACATAGAACACGACATTAAAGATAAGATATAACTTTATTTTTCCACATAAGTACCAAGTACATTGAGACATTTGTCATACCGCTTTATAGGTTTCAAAAACTCTCCAGGAAAAACTCAGGGCTTTGCATACGGAAGAAGCGTTTACTTTTGAGTGAACTTTTTGGAGATTGGAACCAGGGTGTCACAGTGTCTACGCGATATTGTGACACCCTGATCGAAATTGAAAGCGGTGATTCGGAAAAAGCGGCTTGGTTTTCTCAGATCTGGGGTTTTGTTGTTGGATTAGAATGCAGGAACATACTCGGCTACAACTACATACTACAACTCTTGGTTAGGAGTGCATACAGCATCTGCCAGTCCTAATCTCGCACCAAGTGACTTTTATTTGTTTCTGGCTTTGAAAAAGGAATCTCACCTGAAGGCGCTTTGAAAGCAATGCTGAAATCAAACAAGCAGTTAAACGCTTCTTACGTAAGCAAAGCTCAGAATTTTTCCTGGTGGGTTTCTGAAGCTTATCAAGCGGTATGACAAATGTCACAATGTACTTGGTACTTATGTGGAAAAATAAAATTATGTCTTATCCTTAATGTCTCGTTTTATGTTTTGACTTCCACACACACAACCCTGACCACAATCCCCCTTACCACAAACCCTTATTTTCCGACTCACCTTTGTATAAACACAGCATGGCTGATAAAAACATCCTCTACATTATTTAAGCTCATTCTCGTAAATGCAAGTCTTATTGAAAACATTTCATTTTTTGTCTTAAGATCTAATTTTTTAAATTTGCATCTGGACTTGTGTAAATGCCCTCTTCCTTCAATATAATGTGTTCATCTATTATTCGATTCATTTTCACTTATTTTTATTTCAGTTGTAATATGTTAGAAGTATTTTAGAGCTGTCATGACTTCAAAAATAAATTTACTTTTAACTTCGATAATAAGCCTTCTTAAATTAAAGATATTTTCTAGTAGCATATAAGGGATGAATTATTGAATTTGCTGGATAAAAATTGCTCTATTCTCGTAACCCAAAGATTTGATTTCGTTCGAAGTCGGCCATCTGCTTATAAAGCTATATCGAGTCCCTCGCAATGACTTTAATAGCAATGTCCCCCGGAAACTAAAAATGGAAAATTTTCATAATTCGTAATTTTCAACTTTTTTTTTGTTGGTTAGCAAGTGTGTATTAGGTGTACGTGCTATATGGTTATAGTTATTGGTGGACCATTATCGGTAAATTTTATTTTCGGTTTTAAAGACATTTTAAGTCAATCCCCCCCGGTACCGATTATTTTTTTCAAATTTAAGTTTAAACCAGGGGCGTAGGTACCACCGCATCAGCCGTATCAATGATACGGGATCCCCAAAGTTGAAGGGTCTAAAAATATGCAAGCGAATGATCGTAAAATGTTATGGGGTGCAAAGAAGCGTCACCAAAGAATTTAGATACAGAGTCCTATAGCTACGCCAGTGGCTCAAACATATATTTTTGATAGATATTGGAACTTCCCCTTCCTGCGAAACCTCGCACTGAACAGTAAACTGTGATTTTATGTGTTTACCCTTTTCTCATCGAGAATGTAAAAATCGAATGCCAGTAGCACCCACTACCAATGTTTATTTCCAACTTTAATTAATTCTCTATGCTTTTTATTTAATAATAATCTGTAACATTTAAATGGCTAATAAATTTTCTTTAGTTATAACAGAGACTCACTAATGAATTACGAAATTACGTTTAAGCTCATCGGATTCAAGAATACCATATGCTAGTACCCGATCGAATTCGAGGCTAGTTGCAAAAAGGTAAGCTTTTACCTTAATTTTGTTGGATAAGGACTTTGTATCTAGTTATACAGTTGACTCTCGATAATTAGAAGTTGGAGGGACCAATGAAAAACTTCGAATTATCGAGAGTCAACTGTATAACTAGATACAAAGTCCTTATCCAACAAAATTAAGGTAAAAGCTTACCTTTTTGCAGCTAGCCTCGAATTCGATCGGGTACTAGCATATGGTATTCTTGAATCCAACTGATGAGCATAAATGTAATTTCGTAATTCATTAGTGAGTCTCTGTTATAACTAAAGAAAATTTATTAGCCATTTAAATGTTACAGATTATTATTAAATAAAAAGCATAGAGAATTAATTAAAGTTGGAAATAAACATTGGTAGCGGGTGCTATTGATATTCGATTTTTACATTCTCGATGAGAAAAGGGTAAACACACAAAATTGCAGTTAACTGTTCAGTGCGTGGTTTCGTAGGAAGGGGAAGTTCCAATATCTATAAAAAATATATGTTTGAGCCACTGGCGTACCTATAGGACTCTGTATCTAAATTCTTTGGTGACGCTTCTTTGCACCCCATAACATTTTACGATCATTCGCTTGCATATTTTTAGACCCTTCAACTTTGGGGATCCCGTATCATTGATACGGCTGATGCGGTGGTACCTACGCCCCTGGTTTAAACTTAAATTTGAAAAAAATAATCGG
>BMAV01004836.1:78181-92603 GCA_019973955.1 Trichonephila inaurata madagascariensis
CCAGCGCTACATCTCCGAGGTGTTGGAGCCAGTTGTCCTTCCTTACCACGTGGCACGCATTGTCCAAAGGTTCTTCGTCAATCACCAGATTGAATTGCTTCCCTGGCCGGCCCGCTCTCCGGATCTTTCACCGATAGAAAACATGTGGTCCATGGTTGCTCAACGATTGACCCAGACTACACCCCTAGCTGCCACACCAGATCAACTTTTTCGACGTGGGGAAGCTGTTTGGTCTGCTGTACCCCAAGAACACATCCAAAGTCTCTTTGAATCAATACCGAGGTGTGTGGCAGCGGTGATTTCCAACAATGGCGGCTACTCTGGCTACTGATTCTGGCAGGAACCACACTTCACAGAAGTCTATAAATTTAATCATTTGATACTTGGTCAAAACATGTTATCTACAAAATAAATTTTGTTGTGCTATCTCTTGTCTTTCTTGGTGTTGCATTTACGGTCGCCAGCAGTGTACCAATGCGCAGCCCCATTAGGAAAAAATTTCTTTAATCTTAACTTTTGTTATTGTGTGTTTTTTATCCTGGGAACATATGAAATATAAGAGAAGAACAGAAAGTATACAATACAACAGAAGAGTATACACATTTATTACAGATGATGATCCCAGCATATAACAAGAAGGGGTGTGCTGCTTTCCTTTCGAGACGGGAATCCATTACAGGCGAAAGACCGACTTCTTTCCCGAAGAAGATATAACCATGTCTTATTCGAGATTCGAACCCGAACCCACTCGGTTACAACCCGAGGGTCATAGCCACCAAACTGGCTGAGTGACTATCTTAACTTTTAAATAAAGAGAATCGCTGTTTGACTTTAATGACAATCCGTTTTAAATAATCATAAAAAAATCTATCCACAATTCCTTTTATTTAAAATTTAAGATAAAAAAAAAGAAATATTGGCACATCCTTAATAAAATATTAGCATCTTTAAGAACATATTAGTAAAAACTCTTGTATATCCCTTGAGTTGCTGCTCAGTACGACGTAAATTAAAATCAATCAAGATATTTTAGTCTCCCTTCAGTGAAATATTAACACCCTTAATATTAATATATTAAATATAATTTTATAGGTAAATAGAGTAATAAAAATAAATATCCATATATGTTATTCAATGTTCTTTTATCAGATAGGGGAAAAAAATTTAAAATATAAGGAAGAAAAATGCTGCAATATTTATTGGTAAGCGCTTTGATATGCTAGGTGAAATGTTAGTACTTCTATAATTGCCCTTGTATTATCTTAACTTAAAGATAAATTCAAAGAATTTAAAAATTTAAAATATATCTTATCTGAGATTACTCACAAATAATTTAAATTAAAAAAAATTAGCAGTAAATAAAATTTCAATAGTGTTCAATATCCTTTAATATTTATCTATGTTGGACTGAATCATCGTTTATTTATATCGCATTTCAAAGTTTCACTAGTGCTATTGTCAACAGATCTCGTAATTTGTACCACGGTCACAAACTCTTGGTTATGACCACTCAACTGCTGCGGTCAGACAAGCAAAGGAGAAAAAAAAAGTTTGTTCCAAAATTGGAATACGTAATTATGTGGAAGAGAAGGAGCATATAAAAATTAATCCAACATCAAACCCAAATGTTGGGAAGTGAACATGTGTGTTTGTGTGAATGTTAAACAAACAAACAAACACCGAAATGAGGAGATAAATGGAATATTTTGAAAGAGGAAAGAGTGAGCTCAGAAATTTAATACGCAGACGACCAAAAAAAGTTGACAACGGATGTGAGGCAAGATGTAAGCAATATTTCGATTGCTATGTGCAATGCTGAATTTATCGTTCAAATGACTATTGCTCACATTTTTAAATATATGACGTAGTGATTATAGGTATGATCTAAATAATGCTACAATACACTTTGTTGCAAAAATTTGTATATGAAGCAAATGTGCTCTTATAAATATGAGTATGCGATGAAACATTTTAAAAAAAAAATTATTTTTTAAAACTCTCTATAAGTGTTTCTTCCACATATACATATTCATTCTGACATACGTATTTAGGAGATAGGAACATTAAAATGTTAAACTCTTTATTATTGAACCATAGTTTTCTTAAAATGTGGCACATACGAGTCTTACAACAATACAATATAGGCACAACAAAAATTATATTTTAAAATATTGATTACTCTTATGTAGTAAGAGAGGCTTAAAATATCGACACACTATATAGCAACCCGATGGCTATTGTCGACGGACTTCGTAATTCTGAGCCTCGTCAAGTGATGAAAACGACACCTGAGTTGGCACTTTCGTCTCCAAACTACCACACCACGCACAAAGAGGAGGGCTTTTAGCTCTACAAACTTAACGTGAATCAGCTCCCTCTACACGGCTTTAAAATGAACTGGATGTTAACGGATTGCGTTCACGCGTGTTCAGGTCACCAATTATGGCGTGAAGCGAGAATGTATTTAAGGTTTATTACACGCCATATAAATAGTAAAAATGAATGATAACAAAGGTTAAACATATTTTTAATTTACAGCATTATAAAATATTATAAGAATTACTAATTACTTAGGTTGAAACATGGAAATTGAATAAAGGGAAAAGCACGTCTTTCCTCGTGCGAGTCAGAGAGAGAAGTTGTTAGAGCGAGTGTCCGTTCATATCAATTCACTTCTCCTGCTCGCCGGTTGGTTCCAGTTAAGAGGAATTAGGTGGGTGCCGAGGCACGCCACAGAGGCAATACTAGGACTATTGATGAGGGGCGTCGTAATTGATAATCGCAGTCAGATGAAAACGACCCTTGAACTGGCACATCACTTACAAAATGCCACAGCACATCAATGTGAGAATTTTGACCCTTTAACGCGCACATTTTTTGAAAATTTTTTTTTTTTAATTTAAGAAAACGCTTTAAAACCTTGTTTTAAAACCAAAAAAATTTTAAGAAATACAAAATTAATCAAAATTTTAGTTTTAATTTAGAATTTTGATTCTTATTGTAGATAAGAGCAGAATTTGCAATATTTCAAGTACATCGACTTTTATTGTCTTTCTTTTCAAATCGCAGTTTAAACAAAACCATATTTTTTTATCAGTTAAATACTTATTTATACTTTTTAAGCAAAAATAGTAGTAATAGTATTTATTTCTAAAAAAATATTCAAAAATTTCCTTTGTGTGATATATTTGAAAGCAAGGTACAGCATAGCATATAGCCCAACATTGCAATTATTACACATCTAATGACTTTTTTCTTTCACTTTTTCCTATTCTATCCCTTTTACCCCAACACACAGCGCAGTATTTTTTGGGAGCTTCTTTTTTTTGGAGGAACAAAACTGGTAAAATGACGGGCCGTTAGTTGTAGAACTCCAAAAAATTTCGGTAAATCCGATTTTTTTTTTCTGATTTATTCGATGTATACGAAATTACGACGACGAATCGCTGACAGTCTCACTGGTGTAGACAGCGCTCAATTATATTCGAGTGAGAAAATTACAACTAGCATAAAATACCACTCCGCTCAAATTATCTCGAATAACTCATGCGCAAACATTGAGAGGTTACGCCACTGTACACATTTCATGTTTATCAACCTCGCTATACGACGAATCTTGAGATTGGTGGAAGGAGAGGAGAAGTAGGAGACTCCTGACCACCTCCAGGGTGTAGTTTCTAAAAATTGGGGCGGAACTGAGCCAAAACGTTTGGCTATCTAATGGTGATCAAAGCTACGGCTAACGACATGCGTACAACTAGCTCTTTGCCACGATGATTTTCGTGGGCCTCGATCTGACTACGTCAGACAAGTGGCAGTAGCTTCATCAACAACAACATATGGCGATTCTTTGGTGGCAATAGGATTTGAACCCATGACTTAACCATAAACAACGAGATATACGACAACGACCGAAGCCCTACAACTAGAAAGCAGATCAGCATACAGAAAATATATTCTTTGTCTCCGTGTATAGAGTTAAATAATATTCGAAATATTACATTAATTACTTTTTTAAAATTGAAATAATCACTCAAATCCCCCTCGCATAGTCTCTTTTGAAGATAATTAATAAAAAATTAACTAAATATTACCAAGCTGTGCTATGTCAAATAACGAAAAAAAAAGTAATTAAATAATTTATCATACTATCTTGTTGTTACTAATGCCACCTGATCGGCAAAGGCCAGATGAAGGCCCACGAAATTCAACACGGCAAAGGGCTTTAAGTGACGCCTGTCGTTAGCCGTAGCTTTGTGAGCACCATACAGGAGAACAGAAGAATTAAACTCGGTTTCACCCTAATTTAGAGGGAGAACACGCTGGTGGTAATCAGGGGTCTCCCCCATCTTTTCCTCTTCCACCAACCTCACGAGAGGACTTGCGGCTTGACGGTTATTTAAAGTACCCCCATGCAGCGAAGGCACTTTTCATTTACAAACATCCGTGTCTTCTCCGGGATTCGAACCCAGGCCAAACGACACAGTAGTCAGCGTCGCTAACCACTATACTGGATGGGCGACTCAAACGATCTTTCATAGCATTTTCTCAGATACTTAACCACAATATTTAAAATGTTTAGCAGGTGTGCAAACCAAATGTTTTTACCAGAGAATTATATGAGTAAAGAGAGAAACCTGTGCAATTTTAGCAAATTTAAATTCGTCGAAAACTACTTTTAGCTCATATTATGCATTTGTTTCAAAAATCGACAAGCGATGATTTTTTTTAAAACAAAGTTTTTTTACGATTAATTAAACAAAATGAAAATTATTCTTTGCATAGCATTATGTGATGTAAACATCCAAAAGATAAAATTTCAATTGCAGTCAGTTTCATGTCAAGTTAATCATATTATTTTTCAATACGAATTTAAATACTATCGATTAAAATACTGCTGGAGAAGCAAAATGCTTTAGATAATAACTGTAGAAATGTTTGAGCAACAAATGGTGTTATTATGTAAAAAAATTTTTTAAGTATTGTGTGTGGCGAGATTCAGTTAAATATAAAACTAGCTAGAAATATAAAATTGAGTTTTAAATAGACAAACACATATTAGCATAAAAAGAAGATAAACAAAAAGCATAATAATAAGAAATCGAAAATTTTTAATATTTTTGAATTGATCTCTTTTAATTTAATTTTTTTTTAAATCGTGTTGGGTTTAAAAATTAATTCTAAAAAAATCATATTAGAACTTACAGTGTTTTTTGTTGTTGTTGAATAATTGATTTGGTTTGCATTTAAATAGCCGAGCAAGAAGTAATAAATAAAGTGTTTCACTTGAAAATTTACAGAAGAATTATAATTATAAAATGTAACGCTATAATTTTTTACCTCCAGTTTTGAAAACGAAGAAATTAAATATTTATTATTTTTGCTCATAAGCAAATAAAAATTATATGTATGAGTTGCTTTTTTTTTTTTTTTTTTTGAGAAAAAGTATTGTAGTGTCGAAGGTTTAATTAGCTTTTTAATTAATATTGATATAAATTTTTAATACAATGGATCACAGTTCAACCGTTTGACCTTTTTATTCTGCAATGCTAGAATTCACTGGATATTTTTACACTTGAAATTCTAGTCATAATAATATTACATATATATATATATATATATATAGATGAATAACATTAAAGATAAATTACATTAGAATAACATAGAAATTTATTGCAAGTTAATGCTTAAAACTTGTTAATTATCTTAATTTTATACAGCTTTTTCTCGTTATTTGATTTTATACAATGCAATAAAAACTTGAGCTAAATATTCATAGAATTATAGCTGAAGTAACAATTTAATAATGCATTAAAAATTTTGATTTGGGGAAAATTATATTACATTACTTGGATTTAAAATTATAAATTTCTCTATTTGATTAACAGCAATAATTAACTCCTAAAAATAATATAAATAAAACTTTGTTTTGCAAAAAAAAAAAAAAAAAAAAAAAATTTATCTTCTTTTTAAATGTTAGATAAAGCAATGCATTATAAAGCAAAATTTACATTTTTTTAAAATGAATACCTAGTACACATAATAACCTTTTAGATTGTGTGTATAGATTGTTACCCTACATATCGTACTCTAAATAACTTTATCAAACACACTCACGCACACACACACATTTCTCTCAAGATAATGGTGCGGTTAAAGTTCTTTTAATACTTTTATTGCTCTATCCACAGTTGTAAGATTTTTTAAATTTGGAAAGATTCTTATAAGCAATTTAGAAGCATATTTCTTTCTGAAACTTGCAATCCATCAAACGTAGAAAATACATCTTCCCTGCTGAAGTTTTGAAAAAAGCTTTATGTAGTTAAACTAAACTTGAACTTAAAATGAAAATAATTTCTATTCCTAAGTAAGCCGTAGGCAGAAAGGTCTTTCAGATTAAGAAGTGAAAATTCACATTGAAAAAAAAAGGCATTCCCGTTAAGTGAATTTTAAATTAAAGGCTAATTAAAGGATTTTTTTTTTCAAGGATTTTACGAATAGTGTCTAAAATATTCCAATCACATTACGGAAAAATAAAATTTCGGTTTAACTTCCTTTTACTTAATATAAACAAATAAAAAAAACATTCTAAATTGAACACGAATTTAAAGATTTGTAAAGGGAATGTACTGTCCCACACAAAAACAAGACTAAATTTGTTATATTACTTACCAGATATATGTATGAAGTGCAACAATAAGAAGAGTGCAGGCTTGAAGAGCAGCATCGCACCCAAGCCACCATGAGTGACTGATTGAGTCTTGCATTCGAGGTGGCTTTAGGAAGGAAGTGAACAGTTCCTTCCGCTGTATTTCTCGAGACGTATTCCATTCAAGCAATTAAAAAGTTAAAAAACGAAAGCGAAACACTGATAAAAGTAACCCTTGTGATATGGTCGATCTTTGTCGACCATATCGTGGGGTTTCAGCGTAAGTTAGAGGTGTGGGATTCTCGAAATGAAGAGACATTTTAGAATTCTTAATATGACTTTTATTAAGAGTTTAACTTAAATTACTTATATATTGAACAAACTTATATTAAGTGAGAATAAACCAAAACACGTAGCCGTAGTTAACACAGATCGTGCAATTGGATCACTTATCTAAATAATTATATTATCCGCCGAGCAATTTTATGAAAAAAACTCTAATAATTATTTCAATTGGTGGAAACTCTGAAAATAATGTGAATTTTTCAAAAATTCTAGTTGAGCCTCTGTAGAGAGGTCTGAGCTATATACAGGCAAAATATTATTGTAATAGAAGCATTTTTCACAAAAGGAGAACATTTTGAAAAAATATTATTCTAAGTTAATTTTTTGCCAAAATATTGTATTTAAATAATTTTTTTGTCAAAATGTCCTTAAAACAATTTTATGCATGTATTCTAATCTGAGTGACACTAAATATCGTGAAAATTATCCATTTATGCGCTTTTTTAAAATCTCGGTTCCGAACGTAGTCGGATACTTTAAACCTTTCACGGACTTCTTAATATTGTCCAAGCACTCCCAAATTGATTTTAATTTTCCATGGACACCCTCACTAGTCTCTAGAACATTCGGGGCCTGTTTGAGTCACTTTGTAAAACTATGATGTTGAGTATACTTCATGTGGGAAACAGCCCAATAAGTTAAGTAAGAAATTACAAGGTATTTTTAAAAATAAAATATTTCCAAAAGCTTTTGAACAATTAAAGGTATATCCCACATTATACACATATTTCTTAATTCATCATCTACGTAATACATTAATTTATATATTCACAGAAATTGTAAAAAAATATCTAAATAATAAGGATTTTTATAAAGCTACACAATATATTAAAAATAACATCCCTCCCTTCAATTTTTAGATGGTTTTCCAGGTCAAAGTTGGGAAGCTTAGCTCCAAGGATTATATCTGATATCTAATTAGTTTTAAAGAAGTCTGAAGTTTTCTTAATGTTGTAAGTAACAAAATATGAGATATTTATTTCTCAGAGACTTAAATACTTGTGAATGCCAGTTTTCTATTTCCTATGTCTTATGTATGCTCCATATATAGAATTCATTTTTTTTTTTTATTTTGCAGATACTTTCATATAGAGTAAAAATCTCTTAACACGAAATTGAGGGGATTGAAATATATTGTTCTTGTTAAAATAATTTCTTGTAAAAGGATATTACGAAAAAAAAATAAATAAAAAAAATTAAGTCTGTTACAGTTTATTTTATTTACACACATATGTATATATGAATGTATTTAATAAAAATCAATGAAACAAAAAAAATTTAAAACAAAATGTTTAAGTTTTTTGGAAAACGAAACATTTATCGAGTTCTTAAAAAAATAATCTGATAATTTTCTTTAAATTGTCTTTTTTAACATCAAATTCACAACAAATAGTTCGATGTCGCCCATTTTGTTATTCATTTCATCATTGGAATGTGCATCTAAATAATTACGTATACTTTTCATGATGTTCCGCATTTCGGATAATGTGAGAACAGGAGCTGCATTATTCATTTAATTTTCGACTTTGGAATCTACATCTATGATATTTTTTGAGCTTTGAACAAACTCCAAAATGTCTTTGTCTGCCATAATTAGTGTTGTACACACATTATCATCATCCACTGCAACGAATTTTTCCCACACCGCTCTTAAATCTCGTCAGTGTGGCTGGTGTTTTCCGTATTTTGTTCATACCCTGAAGGAAAATCTTTACATGTTAAGCGATTTTCGTTTCGTGTTAGCTAACCTTTTGTCTCACGCATTTTCGTGTTAAACGTATTTCACGTATATGTACTATACAACTATTATATATTTAAATGTGAAAGTTCTAGTTAACACATTAATAGTTTATATTTTACCTAAAATTGTGTACATTAGTGTATTATTAGTATATTTTATACTTTATATTTATTTCACTAAAAATTATTTATTCCACATATTTAAATATTTATATATACTGATTATTTATTACACATATATAAATAGTTATTTCACAAAATTCACTAAAAATCTTTGATAAGTTTTGAAGCATGAAAGTATTAAAAAGTAATTATGGTTGGATAATTTCTTGTTCTTATTTACTTCAAAATTAGAAGCACACGAAGACTAATGGCAACGGACCTTGAAATTTCGAACCACGGGCAAGAGACGAGGACAGCACCTGAACAAACACCCTGTTCTTAGAATTTCTTTACCACACCAATGTGAGGGCCTTAAACTTCGGCTGATTTAACATAAATCAGCATCTCTGTGACGATGTTGCTTAGTAATACCACAACTGTAAGTAATTATGGTTGGAGATTAGACACTATATAGTTCCACTAAACATTATTTACAGTAGAAACATCAAAATTTTTAAAATAATAATACAGTAGAATATTAATTAAAAACCAAATTTGATTATTGAATCTTATCGATAGTTGTATAAAGAGTGAGAATATTATTTTTTAGTTTTTATTAATTATGAAATAACTGGCCAAGAGAGCCCTTTCTCCCTGTCGTATTTCTCCTTTTTAAATTTTAAGATTTAAATAACTACATTTTTCCAAAATTCTCATTTTTATTTGAACAGGTAGTCACTTTTATCCACCAGCTGTGAAAAGTTCTGGAAGAAATGAAATTCATCACAATTATTTTATCCGTTTTATGGGATATAATTTTGATGGTATATTTTATTTATAGATATCAATTATTTAAAACGGTAAATCGTATTAAAATTGTGCTGAAATTTATTATGAAAATAAATAGCATTTTTTTTATAACATGTCGACGAAGAAAAATTATTTTTTAAGATATAATATGTTGATCAATATACGCGATTAAATTGTCTGTTACATAATAGGGCAAAAAGAAATTCTTTATATTTAAATATTTATTCAAGAGATGGCAGCATCAGTCATGTGTTGAAATTATGTTTGTTTCCTCGCTTCTTGATGTACTTCATTACTTCCGAAGTGACTTCTAGATCAGTGATGGCGAACCTATGACCCGTGGGTCAGTGTCTGACCCACGCAAGCTTTTTAACTGACCCACGATTGCTAGGCAACTATTTGTTTGCTTACGCGGGTTTATTTAAATTTTCTAATTTGTGTGGACTATTTATAATCCATTTAAATTTTTTCAAGCCCATTGACACAAAAGCAATTTAAATGCTGCCTATTACTTTCAGTGTGATCATTACAGTTCCAAACACTGGCGTAGCTAGTCCTGAGTGGACCCCGAATCCAAATTCTTTGGAGTCCCTTTTTGGTGGGCTCTCAATATTTTACGATATCTTCTTACACATTTTAGGGCCCCTGAAGCTTGAGAGCCCCGTATCATTGATACGGCGGTAGCTACACCCTTGGTTCCAAAGCTACGCAAACGTATATGGAAGTATGTAGTATTTGAAATAAAACAAAAATGTTTATAAAATATCAAATAAAGTGCATAAGTTTACTCACATTTTGTTGGTTGAAAAACAATCGAAAACCAAAGCAAAAAACCATATTTAAAGCACTTTATTCGCATAAAATGCACTTTAATCAGTTATGTCTGAAGAAAGAGACTTCCATGGCGTCCTTTTTTACCCATTATAAGCCAATTGAATTTAAAGATGTTTAGTTTTAAAAATACTCAGTTAAAAAATTTTAAACCTAACTCTGGTGCAAATGGGCATTAGTGACCCACGTGTTAGTATTAAAAAAAATATGAACAAAATTTGACCCACGTCTCAAAAAGGTTCGCCATCCCTGTTCTAGATATTATTTCTACCCGGAAAAAAGGCAAAAATATGGTGCGGTAGGATTGGGGCTGTATACCAGAAGACGGATATGTTCTTCAGTATGGTTCACGATGGGAGATCTTGCACACACACATATTATCATTCGCCCTCCTCCAAAAAATATCTGACTTAAGGCACCACAGTCACTTGAGTCGAATGTGGATTTCATCTTGTTTAGCATGAGAATGCCAGTTTGCCCTCGACTGAGCTCGAACGCAGCATTTTCTGCTTGTCTCTCTACTCATCCACATTTTGTATATATGTTATTTTTCTTCTGCTCTTGCCGTTAATTCAGGAAAGATTAAGTGTGCTAATGAGCTTAGGTTATGCTAATGTGATTTATCATTTTCTAATACAAAATTTAATTTCGGAACATACTTTGTGCAAAATGTTTTTTTCAAAATTAATCATAATATATTTGAAAAATAATTGTTACAAATATGTATATATGTGTTTAAAATATACTTTCTGTAAGTTACAATGGAATGTGCAATTAATAGTGAAGAATTTTTTAGTGTGATAATATCGTTTGGGATTTGATTGAGTGATTATGATCATGAGCTTATATGGCTGGAGTTATTGAATTTGAGTCATGGATTTCAATCCTGATGCCCCTAAGAACCCTTTATGCAACAGGATTGGGTGTCATGACTTAGTGGTCATAGTGGTAAATTCGTGCCTGCGTTGTTGAATCGTGGGCTCGAATCTTGATGCCACTGAAGGTAGTCCGTGTACAGGGGTTGATGCATGTTAAATTTGTCGTCGCTTATCGCGCTCACTTAGCGTGATATTGAGGTTTTTGAGAGTAAGGTGCCAGGTGATGTGCCATCCTTGTTACTTGAATGTGGCTCAAAAGTATCGTAAGCGAATAACTATCTTGTTTTGAAATATCATCAATTAAACATCATGCTGGAGGCCGTGGGTAGCCTAGTGGGTAGAGCACTGGACTCCGGACCGGAAGGCCGGGGTTCAATGCCTGATGCCACCAAATACCCTCAGAGTGCACGCGGAGCACGTTCTCGTTAAATCAGTGGGTCTGAAAGTCTTGTGGGCTGAATCACGAGTGCAGGGAACTGGAGAAAATTTCCCTCCAATTCAGTTCCATGCCTAAATTGTGCAGGTGGAGATAGGTGGTATCGCCATCTATCGTTCCTTCGGGAATTTCTCCGAGCTAAATCGTACTGTCACCTGTATGGTGCTCAAGGCTAAAAGCCAACGACAGGCGTACATCTAGCCCATTGCTACGATGAATTTCGTGGGCCTCGATCTGACTATGTCAGGCAGGTGGCATGAGCAACAACAACAAACAACATCATGCTTTGTGAGTTTTATATAGTTCTCTAATAGCTTCAAAAGGTGACTCTTCAAAAAAAAATTGATTAATTAATCCTAGTCTTAGAAATTAGAAAATTTGTACGTTTAAATACTTTTTATTTTGTCCTTCTAGTTACATTTAAAACTTCGTTCACACAATCAGCCCAGTCAATCTGGGCCTACCACTAGTTCTAGTTTCAATATGTTTACAATTGAAGATTCTAAACGTCAAAGATGAGAGGTCTCCATACAGCAGATGTGGCCAGCGAACCTCCAATGACCAATCATGATGTATTTAATGGCATCTGCTTCCTTAAATAGCTTATATAATTCAAAATTATGTCGTTATCTCCAAAATCCATTCTCATTCACAGCGAAAAAGATATATCTAAGAACTTTACTCTCAAAGATGCTAGCTATTCAGTCTGTGACTTAGTCAAATTTCTAGTTTCAGATACATAAAAGTATGGATTGTGACATAGCCATCTGTCGATAGCTATGTCTTGGGGGTTCCGCGTAAGTTAGAGGTGTGGGATTATCTCTCTCGGAAGGATATGAGACATTCTATAATTCTTAATATGACTTTTATTAAGAATTTAACTTAAATTACTTATATAACGAACAAACTTATATTAAGTGAGAATAAACCAAAGTACACCGATTTAATTAAGTCAGATCACGCAATTAGATCACTTAGCAAAATATAACTAATTATCTGCCTAATCTCGCTTCAATATTAAACTAGCGTTCAGAATACAATCTTCCTACCTTGGAGGAATAATCATCGATCCAATCAACTTCAGATATTCAGGGTAGGCGCGAGTGCAATAGTATGCACCTTGTACAACGGACGTGATCTCCGTGATTCCTGAGTAGCCGTCTAATCACACTTCCACCTGTTCCGAACTAAGCTTTCTCTAAAATTGCGATCCGTGCTCACTAAACTTTCTATCCTTTTAAAGGTTATCTTATTTGCATTGTTACTTCGTTTTTACTTCTTGGATTTGAGTTGGAAAAGTTTTGCCATTAATCGTGGCCGTCAAAGAACGTAGGAGTTATGTTAGAAGAAGAACGCGAGAGATGTCACAGGGTTTGATGATTGCTTCATAAAGTGTAATTTTTATATGTCATTTAATAATTTTAACTTTAACGTGAAAATTACACTCATGTCCAAAATTAAGGTCATGATTTTTGACAAAATTCTAAATTGCCTCCAGTAAAACTGATGGAATTTGTATTTTATATATTTTGAAGAATGGAAGAATGGAAAAGAAATTGTTTCGCGTTAGCTTTTTCAGACCTACTGGGGATTGAGACCGTTTAAGCATATGGAATTTTTTGTCTGGAGTTTTGTAAATAATGCATTAAAGCAAACAATTTAGCCAGTTTACAGTGTGAGAATACCTTCTCATAATCTAATAGATATTCCTTGAAGTAGAAAATCGTTGGCAGGCTTAAAGCTTCAGTCTCAAGTGGAGGTAGCTCAATGGTTACAATGGGGCACTGAAAGTGGTTTCTCGGCAGTGGAACCAATTCCAAACAAGCGGTACTGTCACCAGGAAGTTCGAATAAGGCAGCTGCAAGTCTACGACATCGGCACAAGATCGCTCCTTGACATTAAGAGCACAACGACATAAGCAGACAACGGCCCCTCAACTTGCTCGTGACCTTGCTGTTGTGTCTTGAAGAAGAATTTCCAGGCAAACAGTTTACAGACTTTTTGCTGAGATTTTACTTTATTCCCGGCGTCAAACTTTACATCAGTCATGGACACCACAAGAAAGGGGGCTTGTTCTTTCAGTAATGAGTCGAAATTCGCCAGACAAAGGGATTCTTGTCGAGTCTTCATTTAGAGAGAAAGTCGAACTTGCATTCTTCCCTCCTATGTAACAAAACTCGACGGATTTGGTGGCAAGGAAATCCTTGTGTTGGATGGCGAAATGTTTGGCATCTATACACCACTGTACGTCTTTGATACGGGTACTGTCAACTCACAAAGTTATCGGGATGAGGGTTTTGAAACCTTTGTGAACATTTTTATGGGGGATAATGCGTGGCCCCACAGAGTTCACATTGTTGATGAATTTCATGAAGAGGAGAATATTCACCATATGGATTGGCTCTTGAGGTCCCCAAATCTGAATCCTATTAAACATGCTTGGATGACATAAGAAGAACCATTTCTCAACATAGCCCCCTTCCCACCCCACCCCCAGGAATTAAAAATCACGCTTTCGGAAGAATGGGCATTATTGCCACAAATATTTATTGACACCCTCATAAACAGTATATTAGCTCGTTGTGAGACTTATGAACCAGTGCACGGGGGTTACACTCAATATTAGAGAAA
>BMAV01004836.1:101195-118697 GCA_019973955.1 Trichonephila inaurata madagascariensis
CATTCTAATAATTTATGTTTGTTTAAAATTTTTTTTTTTTTTTTTTTTTTTTTTTAAAAATAGTAAATGGAATGTTTTTTTTTTCATGTTAACGGGAAAAATATTTAAAGTATCTGTTCTGTATACCTTTGAAGAAAACTTTTGAAAAACTTTGGAATTAAAATATTTTATACTGATGAAATAAAACTTAAAATTATGAAAAATACATTTAATATTTTACTTGTTGAACAAAAAAAATTTTAGGGAGAAAAACATAGTGAAAACAGTAAAAAAATTGATTTTTAGAATAACGCTCGTAACTCAAATGTAAACAAAAATGTCACTATTCTATGAATTTGACGTTGATCATTGTAACATTTCTTATGGCTGGTACTTTTTTCCGGGTGATAATCAAATTATTACAATTTTTATCAAGGTTCGAGTAAAAGAACATTGAAAAATCATTAAAAAAACCCATTATAATGCATAATATATACTTAGTTACTAAAACAGATCTAGTTTATAATCATGAAATTAGTAGGAGTTCTGTAAATCTATATAATAAATATACTTAAACTAATTTGGTTCACACAACTTTTTCTGACATTTAAGTTGTCAGATGCAAATACGTTAAGAAAATTCATTTCGACATTAATCAAAGATAAACTTTCAACTGCAATTTTAAATATTAAACACAATTAGATATACTTAAAATATCCCTGATTTATAAATAATACCCTCTTTACTCTCTAAAGCATTGATTTTTATCCTTGTAGCTCTTAAAATTTTTCTGCGCTCCTTTACATTTGGTGTTGAAAGTCGTTCTGCATCGTTAATTTTACTAATGTCAAAATGTTTATATGACTTTAAAGTAAAATACCAAGGAGTTATATTAAGCTCTTTAAAAATATCAACACAACCCTTGTACGCATCATTAAATTGTATGACAGCATCCACTGCACTAGATTTTAAAGTTTTGAGGCACACGAAAATCTCTTTTGGTACTCTCTGCCCTATAATGCCATAAAAAAAATTTTGAATTTTGCGTTTTGCCTTGGAGACCTTTAGCAAGCAGTTTTTTGGTACATAGTTCTAAATAAGTAGGCTTAATCATTTTTAGTACTTCATTTGATAAACCTTTATATTTTTCTTTTGGATTTTTGCCACATGACAGTACTTGTTGATAGTAGCACTAACTATCTTTTCCGATAGGATACTCTCGATACTCGATGAGAAATGAAACAAGGCCACAATAACATTTTGTTAAAAGACTGGATAGGTTTCCAACACTGTTACGAATAGAAATCTCATAATAGTTTTGTAATCTGTCAATAAAAGAGTCGGAGAGTTTGCCTTTACCAGACAGATTTTTATTTTTCGATTTTAGTTTGCGTAATTTGGCATAGAGATCTCTCTTTTAAACATTACCGATGCATTCATATTTTGCGACGCTATCTTTCCCGTAAGTATCTTTAACACCGATAAAGTCTTTAGAATTCCCGTCACCATAATTGTATGTGCATAATTAAGGCTTCATTTGACAGCAGTACTTAGGAAGATTCTATTAGCACCAACAACTTCCATTTTAAACGCAAAACCTTGAAAATTAATATGGCACACGTGATCAGCTGCAAAAGTTTCATATTCAATGCTTTTAGTCATTTTAGAAATCCTTCCGCACAAGTGGGACAATATGACGACATTATTTCAATGCCCACTACTTTACCAGTGTCAACTGACAAAGATGCAACGCACCCATTCAAAGAAATGTAACCTCAACGCTGCCACGTTCCATCAACTGAAACGCCATATTCAACTATTTTTTTTAGAGGAATGTTGCACTAACAGTTCAGAAGTTGCTTTTTGCATAGAGAGTTCACCAACTTCTGAAATCATAGATGTAATTTTGTTTTCATGATTAGTGTATGCAGTTTTAATGAGTGAATTTTTACTTAGGTAAGTTTAACGTAGCACATAATTTAAACCCATCAAAAAACCTTTCCAAATTTGTCGCATACCATAAACAAATTTTGTATTTACCTCAAGACAGTTTAAAATTTTCTTTGAACTAGAAAACCCTGAGTAAAAGTCCCAATATTTACACTTTGCAACAAAATTTGAGCAGAATCCATACCTGGAAACTTCAGAGAGCAGAAAACCTTCTTGGAAACATTTTGGGCAACAAAGTTGAAAAAAAAAAATTAAAAGTCTTCTACGTTCATAGTTCTGTTACCGGTAAGTGCTTTGCTTTCATATTCTGCCATTCCTTCATCAAAAATAGCAGGCATTTAATCTTTGAAGAACTGGTGTTGGTAGATGTTGAGCTACAATTTTTCGAATTTTTATTGGTAGATCCATTACCACGAAATTGACGTTTTCTCTTCACTTGTTAAACAATTTCTTTGCGGAATCAAAATATTTTTCATATGAGAAAAGATGCTCTCACATCAATATATAAAGCCAAAAGCAGAAAGATAAGAGAGAGAGAGAGTTCATGCAATTTTCTTCAAACAATTATATCTCTCCAGTAAAGACATCCAATAACTTAAAATAGCTATCAATATATCGTTAGAGTTATATTTCAGAATTTTTTGCCTGCTGGATGGCGTAGTTGGTTTGTCCTTCGATTTCCATGATGAAGAAAAAATCGACCGCGTCCACGTTGTATAATTATGCAACACAATTCCCTAGTATATATTCTTGTATTATAAATACCGTATTTACTCGAATCTAAGCCGCATTATTTTTCCTTTGTTAATGCTACTGAAAACAGGGTATGGCTCACAGAATAGAAAGCAAAACATTTTCCGGATGGGGGTAATTGAATTTCCGCCCCTTTCAAAAGGGAAAAATGTAGCCGTCCATTCTGGCCACTAATATCGTTGACTTATCCCATTGCGCAGTTTATCTCCAATATTCAGACTATGCTAAACATCGTTATCTTCTCATATTTAGTAAATTTTTTTGTATGTGCTCTTTCTTTTAATCACCTAAACATCAAAGTTATCGATAATAGCATCAAGACGAGTTTTCTATCGCATAAGAATGAAAAGGGAGGTAATTTGATACGCAGAAAAAACGGAAAAAGAGCAGCGGCCACTGAAAATTTGATACAAATGAAACAAATGTACGTCGATGACGTAAGAAAAATGGTAAAATTTTTGTTTGTAAATATTCAATAGTCTTTAACATTCTTCTATAATACATTTTCTTAAAAAAAATGTTGCAAACAAATGCATTTGATGACACGGAAGACGACATAGTGTGGGAAAATGGCTAAGCCAGCAGCAACACAAAGTCAGGTGTGACGATGGGAGTGACCAATCCTTTTCTACACATGATACTAAAGGTTATATTGGTAAGATAAATTGATTATTAACTTCTTATTATTTATAAATAAAAATTCCTTTTAAATTGCTTAAGTATCGGATATTGATGAACCTTTTACACACACACATTTTTTAAATTTTTCCCCCAAAACGTGTAGAGAATTGGGGGTACGGCTCAAAATCGACGGCGGCTTATATTCGAGTAAATACGGTATATCTAAGTATATACGAAAGTATTTGTGAGAAGCATCGGAGTCAGTGGTAATGTGAAGAACGCAAAACGAGAGAAGTTAATGTCCCATGTGTAAAACAATTTGTAAAGGAGAAAAGCCGCAAAATGTATATTAATGTAACATTTTTAACTTTAATTTATATTGGTTTTAGTCTTACTTTTTCTTCAATCACGCGTGACTGTGGTAGCCTAGTGATTATGGTCATGAACTCGAGAATGCCGTGTCGTGGGTTCGAGTCCTGATGCCGCGATGCCGCTGAAGACCCACTATATACATGTTCTGATGCATGTTAAATATATCCAGCTCAAAGCCTTCCATTTGGCATTGTGAGGAAGTTCGGAGAGGGGTTGTCAGCTCAGGTGTCGATCGCATCACTTGACCATGGTTCAAAATTACGAGGACTGTCGCTAATAACCTTAGTGCAGCTTTATAGTGCGACTTAAATATAACTCTAACTTTAGTATGAGAACAGATACAATTGCAAGAAACTTTGGGGGTGGTAGTCGGCTAAGGAAAGCAAAAATAAGTGATGGGTGATATAACTGAAATGGAAACTGATTGGTGAAAATGGATTGAAACCAAATAGTGAGAAATACTGCACAGCATTTACATCCAATAAACGGATTCTATCTCAGTTGATTGCTGCTAGACACCTTCATAACGATTGTCTATTTATCCACCGTCCAACGAGCTGCCTATCCTTAACAGCAGCCCATGAGTGGTACGCTTGCGATGATGCGATCAACACAAATAGTGGATGCCTCATTAATAGGACAATGGAAAAGTCGTTTCAGAAACATTATGTATTCTACGGAAATATCTTCAAACATGAGAATATCAATTGACGATTCTCGCAGCAGTCAATAAAATAAAATGCAGGGACATGCTTTCAAATCTTTAACATCAGAGAAAGAAACCACTACCTGCTTGTGTGGGGAGATATGATGCCGAATGAATGGATGTATCTCCACATTTCTCGCATAAGTTCATTTAACAGAGGCCGTTACTGAGATAAAGAAATCCTCCACACGTGCATCTGTTCCAAGTTATTATATATTCAGGCATTATTTTTAAGGCAACTTACTTCACACAGGTCTAATGTTTAAAATCTTCTAGAAAGTGAAGACATCCGTAGAATTGATTGGATAGTTTGCTTCTCTGAATTCAAACCCATTGAACATGTTTGAGATGCTTTAAAGCAACGGTTCATAACTTTCGATCGCCGTGGGCCCCTTTATGCATCAGCCTGATATCGCGGATCTCCAAAATTTTGAACACCCCTCCTTGACTACCAAAACATGAATGAGTGATTTAAAGATTCCTCAACAATCCTAAGACTGCCTCTGCTTCTTATAACTTTTAACACTTCTATTTTTTCCCCTTTAAGAAAACAGTTAACATCTAATTATATTAAAATATTTCAAAATACTCCTTCCAAATATTGTATTTGTTAAAATTTTTAAAGAGAAGAATGGGGATGAAGTTATTTTACAAGTACAGTTATATCAGGTGTAATATTTGAAGTCTGCAGTATCACAATTTCGGTTCTACGATTTTTTGTACTTATTTTAAAAATAAAGTAGAACTGAAAATGTTCTTTCTCATAAATCAGTAGTTTGGAAAGGCATCAGAGATTTCGTGGACAACTCGGAAAGTGTTTCCTGCAAGTGTACCCAAAAGATTGAAATGGACTTATTATAGTAATAGCTAGTAGTTGCAAACAATAAAAAGCTAAATTAATATTCTTAATCGAAATACATGTTGTAGAGGTTTTTCATTAAGGGCAATTTAGTAATCTAGTCTAGGTTGGCACATGTTTTCATTTTTCCACGAGGACTTTCAGAGTCTGTAAAAGAGGGAACATTAAATTAGAGACCTTCGCGGAGCTTTTAGAAAGGCGCTGGTGACTCCCAGAAGTCTACGGACCACAGTTTTAAAACCGCTGTTTTAAAGAAATATTTAGAGGCCTCTGACCGGACAACTGACACAGATGCTCATTAAGAAATGGGAACCCTTACCCCAAGAATTTTTGGATAATCTGGTGTTAAGTGCCACGCAATTATAATTGGGGGTCATATCCTTTACTAAAGGGTTGTGGCTTCCTGTTCTTCCTCAAAGAAACACAATGTTTTTTACTAATGCCATTGTATCAATAAAACCTTTTTCTGCTTCGTCCCATTCATTATTTAATAATTTGCTTCTTTCATCTTTTCAGTACAGCATTATTACCAGTTGATTTTTTCGGACTCATGACGCAATCAGAGAAAAGTAGTTTATAATTTAAAGTATCAATTTTTAATTCATATATTTTCGCACAATAGTTTGTTTATGAATGAACAGTGTAACATAATGACACGAGTCAACATGATTGTAATGATTTAAATGTGGAATTCATTAAAATGAGAAAAGCTTAATAAAAATTCAACTAATAACTAATAAAAATTCATGTATTAGAATTGTAATTTTTTTATGGTATTTGCAACTTGTTCTTAATGGACTAGCATAACTAATTTTTAAAGTAAAATATAACTGTAATTTTAAAAAATTAATAATAAAAAACTACTAAAAATTACGCTACAAAATTCTTCCTACACTTAAAAAAAATCTCAATATAGCTTTAAATATTGTATTTCCTAATTTAATACTTAGTAGGTTACATTTTAGCATCCACAATAGCTTTTAAACGTCTTGGTATAGATTTCATCTGTTTTTTGTATATAATTTCTGCATCGATATTCCTCCATTCTTCAGTGATTATTGTTTTTACTAAACATTTTGTCGTTTTATAAGTAATGTTTTCTTTTTTTTAAAATCCAACTCTCCCGAAATATGCTCAATTAAATTTAAATCTGGTGATTTAGGAGGTGTTTTCAGAATTTGGGACACTTATAGAAACACCAGCGGCGTACATTGAGAGCAGTGCACTTGGTGTCATTATCTTGTTAAAAAAAGAAGTCTTCTGCAATATTCAAATTTTGGTTGGATAATTTCAAATTGTCCTTTACAATATTTAAATAGAGTTCATGATTCACAATACCATAAAAAAATACCAAATTACTTAATTCTGAAGCTGATTTACACCCCCTCCCCCACACACGCAAGAACACCTCCACCTCCATGCTTCACTATTCCAACCAGATTCTTAGGATTAAGTTTCAGAAAATTCAACATTGAGAGCAAGTGGGTAGGAATGAGAGAAAATTCAACAATTTTAGTTTCGACGGTGTATAACAGTTTGTAGAAAAAAAAATGAGGAACTTAATCCCAAGAATTTAGTTGGAACAAGAACACGTCCACCTCCATGCCTCAGCATGAAGGTAGATGTATTCTTACTTTTGGGTCTAAATCAGCTTCCTAGGTAGGTAATTTGGAATTTTTTTAATGGTATTGTGGATCATGACATCTATGTAAATATTTTAATGAACAATTTGAAATTATCTATTCAAAATTTGGATATTGTGGACGATTTCCTTTTTTAACAAGATATTGACACAAAGCGCACTGCTCTCAATGAACGCCGCTGGTGTTTCAAAACGGTCCCGAATTCTGAAAACACCTCCTAAATCACCTGATTTAAGTCTAGTAGAACATATATCGAGAGAATTTGATTTTAAAAAGAGAAAACATAACTTATAAAAAACAAAATGTGAAGTAAAAACAATAATCACAGAAGCATGGAGGAACATCAACGCCGAAATTAGAAAAAAAAAAACTGATGAAATCTATAACAAAATGTTTAAAAGTTATTGTGGACCCTAAAATATATCCTACTAAGTATTAAATTAAGAAAGAAGTACAACATTTAAAGCTATATTGAGATTTTTTTGAAGTATACGAAGTCTTTTGTAATGTAATTTTTAGTAGTTTTTCTTATTAATTTTTTTAAATAATAGTTATATTATATTTTAAAAATTGGTTGTGTTAGTCCATTAAGAACAAGTTGCTAATACCATTAAAAAATTACAATTCTGATACATAAATTTTTATTAGTCAAAAACATTAAATTTTATAGAAGATTTCAAGTGTACGAACACTTTTGTGGTCCACTGTATGTATAATTCTCACAACCCGTGTAACACTAAAAAAAATGCTGTGTTAAAATGTGCATTAGAAACATATTCTTCACAATTTATATTAAAAATGTTTTAACTACTTATTTGAAATATTTTATCTAACGATTTTTTTTTTATACCTATTAACACTATTTATTACATGTAAAAGTTGAAAGACGAATTCAATTTTTAGAAAACTTGTTAAAGTTCTATCTAATCTGGATATGTGTTGGATTCTTCGTGTACATATATATGATACAAACAAAAATGACAAAATTCCGAAATGAATAGAAGTTAAAAATGGGTTAAATTAAAGCATTTACCCTCAATTTTCTCATGAATCACTTATAAATTGAAAGAGTTTCTAAAAAAAGAAACAACTTCACATATTTTTCCTACCAATAATGTTCCGGTATAATGTTCGAAGAACGGCTTTTTTGTTTTCACATGAGAGGAAAACACTTGTATTCTAAAAAGGGCAACAGCAATCCTGACGTAACAATGTATGGGTATAAATTTAATCTACTGAAGTTTCACAGCAGGTGGAAATAAAGAATGCACAGCTGGCCGCTTTGTGTTACAAATCTACAAAGTTTTAATTTGGCAGTACTTGTACTGAACAGACGATCTTACAATAGTTCATGAATATAAATGCATTGAGGTAACTATCATTATATTTCAGTGGTTTGTCGATCCTTGGTGCTTTATCCAAGGGCCCAGAAAGGTATTCAGTTAAAGACGGAAGGATTGTGCAATTATAAGTTCCACATTTTCCCGCATAATTAATTCTATCCTTTAATAAAGATTCTGTTCAGTCATTTTTTTCGTCTTGTCATCGTTCTTTATTATTTACTTCTTCGTTATCATTTCATTAATAAATATTGAGTTTTTCGTTCATGCTTTTTACTTATGGTTCCTTCATGTGTGCCTGTCCGTTATACCTTATCAGAAATATTGATCTTCAATGTTTTTACAGAAACTAGTCGACTAGTTGAAATCTAATTTGTGCATTTTAAAAAATTACTTTAATTTAGGTATATTTCAATTTAAGAAGTAATTTAAGTAACAATTTAAAAAATGTTTAATGTAATGAAAATGGTCAGATGTTCTTGCGTCATTTTATTTTTATTGTTTGCTATTTAATAGCTATTAACCTTTCTCAATGTTTTAAAATATCTGAAAACCCGACAAGTTTTTAACATAATTTTGTCTTTTATTTTCAATAAAGAACTTGTGCTGAGTTGATATAAAGCTTAATAACAAAATTAAGAAATACACATATAAACGTCAACGTTCAAGTATTTTCATGCAATATTTAATGACTTTGGGAAAATCTATTTATAATAGTTTCTATTGTAAGCATAATACAATAAATTTATGTTTATCCTTAAATTTTTATTAACTTTTTGTTCTGCATGCTTATTTGGACCTTGTTGATTCAAATCTTTGTTCTGTTTTAGATCTCTTACAACAAGGGTGTCAAACTGAAAGGCAAACTTGGGGCAAACAAACAAGGTTTCATTTTAGTTGCACCACAGAAAAATCAATACTCATAGAAACGTAGTTTATTTTAAATAATACTTTATAATAAACATATATACCAGAACAAAACAAGTTAATGTTTACGTCCTCACACTTAACTTAATTATTTAACAGGACATCTTATTAATAATCTATATTTTTTGCTTTTCTTTGAACAAAACAAATTACAATTATTTTTTTTTTTTACAATTGAACATTTACCGTAAAATCCGGCGTATAACGCGCACTTTTAAAGCAAAAAATAAGATCGAAATTTATGGGTGCGCGTTATACGCCGGGTATAAAATTGGCAGCTTTAAGAAGAAACAAAGATGAGCATAGAAAAAAAATAAGACTTCTACATAGATCGAAATACTGTTTCTTTAAAAGAAATGCCATTCTTCATGAACTTAAAGTGTTGTAGTTCTAAAAGTATTCTATTTTTCTCTAAAGCTTGGAATAATACCTCGAATTAATGATTTCAAAACATATGAGAATTGTGCACGTACATTTCAGGTTGCTTCGTAAAAATGGGGGTGCGCGTTATACGGCGAATATATCTGACAACTAAAAACTGCCGTTAGAAAGCATAGGTGCACTTTATACGCCGGATTTTAAGGGATATATATATATATATATATAGTCAACTTTACTTAAAGTAACTTATTTCAACATTTTTCCTCTGTCAAAAAGTCAGTAACCTAACTTTTGATATATTTTAGATATTATTTATGCTTAATTACCGTATTTACCTATTCAAAATAAATATGAGCATTTTGTTTAATAACAGCAAAAAAAAAAAAACAGTTAAAAAAACGTTTTGGGAATTTTACCTAGGGTTATTTTTATTTTGTCTCAGTTTGTTATTTTATTATATATTGTTGAGTGCAATATATTAACCGTATCTGCAAAAAGGTGCGTTGAGGGCCGAGAGTTTGATACCCCTGCCCTACAAGATTACGAACTCAAGAAATCCAGATGGGTATAAAAGGTCTCACACATTTAAGGTATCCGACTACGTTCGGAGCCGTGATTTTAAAAAATCGCAGAGATGGATAATTTTCATGATATTAAGTGTCACTTAGATTAAAATATATGTATAAAATTATTTTAAGGACATTATGACAAAAATATTTATTTAAATACAATATTTTGGCAAAAAATTAACTTAGAATAATCTTTTTTCAAAACGTTCTCCTTTTATAAGAAATGCTTCTAAAATAATAATATTTTGCTTATATAAAGTAAAGACATCTCCAGAGAGTCCGAACTAGGAATTTTGAAAATTCACATTATTCAGTGTTACAACGAATTGCAATAATTATCGGCGTTTTTTTCTTAAAATTTCTCCCCTCTGTTGTAATAAAATGTGGATAAATCCATTTCTAAGTTATATATTTCAAAAATTCTAGTTCAGCCTCTGTACAAAGATCTGAGATATATACAGGAAAAATATTATTATAATAGAAACATTTTTTCACAAATGTTTTGAAAATTGTTCATTCTATGTTCATTTTTTGTCGAAATATTGTACTTAAATAATTTTTTATTGTAATAATATTCTTAACACAATTTTATATGCGTCTTCTAATCTAAGTGACATTAAATATCATAAATATTATCCATTCATACGCTTTTGCAATATCACGGTTCCGAACGTAGTCGGATACCTTAAGATTTTGAAGTTTTTAGAATTCTTTTAGTTCAAGTATTATTCTTTTCACTCGATACAAGTACAGAATCATAAAGTTAATCAGAATTTTTCATTGTATACCTGAGCCTGACGCCAAAACGAATGAAAAAGTCATATCAAATGACTTTTTCTTATGAATTTCTTTGTTGTAGTGGGTGGTCCTTCCTGCCTGATGCCTCTTTGCTGCGACTCTCAACGTGATTTCTAGTATTTCTGAGAAAGGATACCTTCCTGTGAAATGGAAAAGATACTCGATTGTTTTGAACATTCTGGCAACTCTGTGACTCTTTCTCTAAATTGTTATTCTGGTTTTCTTGATTCATTATTATCAATAAGTAATCAATATTCTCTCTCTCTCTCTAAAATTATACGTGTATAAAATTTTATTTTCACGTTCATCAATTCCTGCAAGGTTCCCTGCCAAAAGAAATCTGGGTCTCTAATTCGTCATGAACAGGATTTTGCTGAGTGTTATTTAACTAAGAAATCGCAAGATATCGATTCCAAAGACGATATCAGGGCCTTAAGGGTAAATTATTGAGTTTCTCCTTCTAGTAAATTAAAAAAATTTGCAACCTTTATTGATGAAAATGGCTTAATCAGGGTAAGATTCAGTTAAAAAACTCTTCTATAAATTATGATAGGAAAGATTCTGCTTTGTTAAATCTTAGTTATAAACTTACTTACCTAATAGTTCAATCTTATCATGTGAAATACCCTTTTTCTGGTACTCAAACTCTTTTATATCAAATTAGACAAAAGAATTGGCTATTAAATTGCCGAAATAAATGCCGTAAAATTGTCCATAGTTGCGTTCAGTATTTCAAATCAGATCCAAAGGGGATAGGGCAAGTGATGGGAGATTTGCCGAAAGAAAGAACAGATCTAGATTTTGGTTTGTATTCGGTGGGCCATTTTTCATTAAGAACAAGAATCTGAGGAAAGGTTTACCTCAGAAGATGTATTTTAATGATTCTAATTTTTCTTAAATAAAACTTCTCTTAAATTCTTTATTTATCCCGTTTAAAAACAATATTGGGCTAAGATTTGAAAAATAAGCCAAACTCAAGCTATCCACCATCACAAGTGATTGGAGGTTAAGTTTCCCTGCGGGAAACAGTAACTCCCAAAAACATTCAACACTCAACCTCAGAAGATGTTTGCTTTCGTTTTTATTTGTCTTGTAACGCGCGAAGGATATGCATTTAGAAATGGTTTCTGATCCAACTTCAGAATCATTAACAGAAACTCTAAAACGTTTCATTTCTAAGAGCGGTAAATGTCCCAAGATCTTTTCAGACAATGCCACAAATTTTGTTGGGGGAAATAAAGAATTGATGATTTTTTTTAAATGACTGGAGAAAAGATGTAAAACTCTCTCTGAATTTTCTTCAGAAGAGAACATAGAATGGAAATGTATCCCTCCTATGACACCAAATTTCGGTGGTCTTTGGGAGGTCGACGTTAAATCCTTTAAATTTATTTAAAATGATTAGTGGGGTAACTCTACTATTACTTATGAAGAATTTCTTGCAATAATTGTTCAAATTAAGGCAATGGTAATTATCACTTACTCCTCTTTCCTCGGACATTGAGAATTTAGAAGTATTAACTCTAGCACATTTTCTTATCGGAAGATCTTTCACTTCAACGGTTAAACCATCTGTATTAGATGCTAATGTCAATAGATTGCATTTATGGCAAAGAATTAGTAGAATTATTTAGATGTTTTGAAAGAAGTTGTCACTATCCTTCGCTCGTGGGTGTTAGAGGATTCTAGTAAATATCAGTTATTTTTCAATCTAAACAATTTTATTGCCTTTTTCACATTAAGGTATCCGACTACTTGCGACAACTTTTTTTTGAAAAAATAGAGATATGGGAATTTTTTTGGGATTTTTAGATTTATTTAGTATATTTTAAGGAAAAAATCGTAAAATTGAAAATAGAAAATTTTTTTTTATTATTATTAAAATGGGAAAAAACTGGTAAAAATGTACAAAAAATTACATAAACAGGGCACGCTCTGTACAAAAATGTTTTGAACAGATTCTCAATTTTTCAATTTTAATGTGTTACTTTTTTATTCATGTTTGAAATGACCTTCAAGATAATAGATTTTTTAATTTTTACAAAAGCTAGAGCACTCTATCTTAGTGACTATATGAAATTGCTTAAAAAAACATTGATTATATTCACATAAAGAACTGTAAATTTTGAAATAAAACAGTGATTAAAATAAAGCTAAAGGTCAAAACACTTCTACTGTTATACAAAACATTCACCAAAAATTTCAGCAAATTATTTTGAAAACTTTTTGAACAATCACTGTCCTCGTTTGACCTTTTCGAAAAAAACACATTTCGAGTGAAACGCATTTTAAAGCTTGACAACTTGTGCAAAGTTGTGGCATATTCTTTTATTAAAACGCTTGTAGTTTTTGTTCTAGTGAATGGAAAATAAAACGCTTGGTATTTTTATTAAGCTTATAAGATGTTCTATAAAATATAATCGTAAAAAATTATTGTCAATTTTTGAAAAAAAAACATGATTTTAGGGTAGTCGGATACCTTAAACTTTTTTAAAATGTTCTTTAGATATCCTTTTTAATAATATGGAGATGCGAAAATGCTACGTGATGTAACCCCTTTTAACACGTTTTATAAAATGGAAAGTAATGAATGGCATTAATTAAATAAGGAAAAATTTTAGCATCAAATTCTTTCACAGTATTTCCAATTAGCTTCTTAATTTTCATTTCGATTTTCTTAAAAATCAAAGAAACTCACAACACCCCAATTTGTATTCTAAGCGCAGTAAAATTACTTTTCTTTACAATAGCTGAACTACTTAAAAAAAAAAAAAAAAACTGCACACTCTTTCAAGAAAGATGGCCTCAAGCTATTTGTCGAAAGAAAAAATGAAAGCAAATATTTTCTCTCACAATGTGATCTAAGCCCTATCGATAACCGGATTACTATATTTCGCTGAAAAGAAGATAATACAAAATATTTGACGAGTTCTTATAGATTCCCTTTCTTTATTGTGTATCTCAGCATTTTTTCCCTTCACGTCTTCACTTACCCTGAGGATCAGAATATCATTGGTATTTGAAAGTGCAACCGGGCGTATCCCGTTTACAAAAAATAGGCCTCACGAGACCCCGAAGAAGGCCCCTTTGCTTTAAAGACCCTTCGAGGCCAGTAGAAAGGTTTCTTTTGAAACCCGATTCGGGGGTGGGGGTGGGGAAAGGAACAAATATCGAAGGGGGAAAAAAAGTTGAGCTATTGGATTTTGAAGCTGTATGAATTTATTCCACGTACAGCTGGTTTTTCTTTTACTAAACATGCAGAAAAGCTAGGAGGTATTTAATGGATCAATAATTTTTATTTTCTTTATCCTGAAAAAAATCTGTATTATCTTAATTTTTTTTTCTTTTTGGCAAACGAAGAAAAAAGAAAGAAAACATTTTTCTTCTTCTAAAACAATGATAAAAATAAATTCATGAAACTGATAATCATAGGGTATTTTTTTTTTTTTTTTTGGTATTCATTTCTCTGCATAGTGTGTTATTTTTGTGAGATTCTTATTTATTTTATTTTATTTGTTTATTTATTTTTTTGAGGTTTATAAAAAAGAATTTTGGAGATAATTTGTATGATGCGGTTGTTGATTGTTTGCTGATTTTTTTCTCTCATAATATTTTAAATGTTTCTTAATGGTTTTCAATTTTGTTCCATAATTATTTCCTTTGGCATGGTATAAAACGATTTCTAAATATTGAAAATACACATCAAAAATTTCTGTTATATCTATTATATATCAGATATTAAAATGAAAATTAAAAACATTGTGTTATTTTTAGTATTTTTAATCATAATTTTAATGCTCTTTAAGAAAAAATCAATTTATAAAAAATATATAAAAAATACTTCAAGTATTTTTAAAACGTTTACAAATATTTTTAAAATATAAACTTTTTTTTTGGAAATATTATGCGGCAATGAGAAAAGTATTGTTGTTATCTTTAAAATAGATTTTGCTAGTAAAGAGAGTTTAAATGGAATGCTAATTTCATATAATAAATCATTTTTTCCTTTTTAAATTCTTAACTATGATTTCATTTGACACCGTTTACTTTTTATGTTTGTAACTGCGATTTTTATTCAGAAATAAGTTAAACAACCACAAGCTTTAAAAACATATGATTCTCAAAGTGTTTGTAAAAGGCAGTAGTTTTAATTAAAAATTAATTTTATAAAACAATAAAGCTCTCAGAGTTATCAGTTTTTACGCTCAATCTAATAAAAAATACTTTTTTATACCATACCTCCTCAAACAGAAAAAAGAAGTAAAGAAAATGTTTTAATTTTAATATAATATAAATATCTGGAAAAAAAACTTTCTTATATATCAGTCTGGTATAAAATTATAGAAATTGAATACAATCTTTGGATAATGTAAATTTGTTTTTGCTTAGAGTTAAAATTTTATAATTTATGAATATTGTAACCTCTCATGTTTTAATAATTCCATACTGATTGTTCCAAGCTGTAGAAGGACCTTCTAGCGACCATTCGAAGGCAGTACCTTCGAAGTGCAGGCTGAATGCGGTCGCTATGAAAAATCGTCCATGTTCTTTGTCTTTAATTTTTTATTATATATATATATATATATTTTTTTTTTTTGTGTAACTTAATCTAAAATAGTAATCGCCCTAAAAAGTGACTTCTTTGAACCTAACCCCGAATCGATTATAGTTGATTTAATCTTTAACGTCCAACATTTCACAATATATTCTATTTATAATTAGTTAATACGAATTCCTGACTTAAATTCGAAGTTTTAAGTAGTCAAAATGTATGTTAAATTGAATTGCTTGAAACAAATATTTATTTTCGGTGAAGATGAAAATTTCATTTTCCTAAGTTAATTTTTTCCCTCAGGAATCATGCATAATTCGCGTAAGAAATATCTGAGATAAGATAGTGAATTAAAATTATAATTTAGATCTGAAGAGAGAGGTGACGTAATTTAAAATAAGCAGTTTAAATTAATTTATCAAAATATCGATTTTTCATTTAGCGTGAACCTCCTTTTAACAGAAACTGAGATAATATACCAAATCACGTTAAACGTCTTTTAAAATGCAAACAACAAATTTACTACAAATTTAAAAAATATATATATTATTTTCATAAATATGTTAACAAAATAATTTTCAAGTATATTTCAATTTTTAAATTCATTAATTCTTGAAAACAGTAAAAAGAAGAAGCGAAAAAAATCCCAGATTAAAATATTAAAAAAGTGTTGCATGCATGATATACGAAAAATAGCTTCAAAGATTGGAATACAAATATTTTTTTTAAATTAGGTCCTTATTAAATAGTATTTATACCATTGTCTTCAACATTGGCAAATTACTTTTTAAAAGCCAACATTTTTAATGGATTCATTTTGATCAGAACTTAAAGGAGAAGGTTAGACAAGAAGCTGTATTTGAACAAACAGACCAAATTAAACATTTTAGAGCTTTGAAAGGGAAAAAGTAACTTAATATAACTCTTATAAAGGCTAAATTAATAATGATTCTAACTCTAATGTAATTAATTAATACAGCTGGTCATTACAATTACAGCTTTAAGGCTGCAGGCAATAAACGTCCAATATGCATGAAAGGCTGCATGCTCATATCATTAACATTTGCAACGTATTTGAACTATGCATGTAGAAGTAGTACCATCTATGATCTGTGAAAACAGAAAATTGCAAAGCAGACTCTTATTCTGAAATCACAGTCGAACGCTGGTTTCAATGAAAAAATTAATGAAGTAGGAAAAATGAGATTTTTTTTCATTCTATACAGCATGCTACTGTTCAATATGTAATAAATTCTAATTAATCGAATTAGATTTAGAACACATGCCCTTTAACGATACTACGACCTCTGATTAATATCTAAGACTGCGAATAAGCGATTAAGATAAATAGATATTTAATTTAAATTCTTCAGAACACACACATGCCACATGTACTCGAGTAGTACTCTTCTGAAAATTTGTGAAATAAGAATCATAAAAGGACAATTATCGAAAACACGAATCGATCATAAATAAAAAAAGAACGAAAGATTCTATCTGAATATCGATGACGTAAAGTTTGTTGTTGGAAAGTGAAGCTCAGCAACAACTAAACTCTTAGAAAGGGCGGGATTCCGATTCCGTAATCACTTCTGAGAAGCAGTCTTAAAGAAAAGAAAAAAGAAACGAGAAAAACTAATGATTGATAATTACCTATGGGTTGAACAATTATCCGTATTTCAAGGTGTTTGTCCTTATTTACTTCAACCACGGCTATAATTCAATTGTGATCTTATTCACACTGATATCGTAAAATATAATTCATGCCATTTATTTTATTTTCGTTGATGCAATCAGTTAGCATTGAATTCCGTAATATAAGAGTGCGAAAAAAAGCGAAAGAAGATTATTTTATCTTAATGTTTAATGCTTTTTGTTGTTGTTGTTGTTGTAAGGTAATTTAAGCGCAATCTGTCTATAATGTTTTTGATTACTTTATGTATGTGTTTCCAGAAACATTATTAAATTAGTATTTTGTTAATTACTTTTCCCAACATTATGTTGTTGTTTTTTTACTTTTAATCTGAATGAGAATGCCAATGAAGTAATTTT
>BMAV01004836.1:123697-146834 GCA_019973955.1 Trichonephila inaurata madagascariensis
TTTTCTTGTAGTTATATTTCGTCTAACTAAACTTTTTATATTAATAATTTACTTATATTTGACCTGCACCACGAAATCATTGAAATTTATCATGTATATATTTGAAACTGTACTTTTGGCAAATTAAATACGGGACAAGTTTTATTTTAATAATTAAATGTAATTAAAAAATGGCTTAGATTTATCCGTCTATCACAACTTTATAAAATGATAACTTAATAGCTCCAAAAGACGGGAATATGCGAGTTTAGAATGCAAAAGTAGATAATATTAGAATAAGAATAAATTTTGATCTATCACACACTCAAAATGAATATGTGAGAAAATTACATATAACACACACAAAAAACGGGAAATAATTTGATATCAAAGTGTTAAGCGCCAAGTGCTACTTGGCGCGATTTCTTAATCACGCCAAGCAGCCGAGAGATACGAAATCCAAGATTTTGGCCTAGCTGTAACTAATTCGTCAGGAAAATAGTTTTACAGAATTGCTTTCTCCTGACGTAAGTTTTTGAAATGCTGAAATAGACTAAAATTTAAATGAAATAAAAAAGAATGAAATAATTAAAAATTTACTTTCTTTTTGCATGGAAAAAGATGTCCACCAGGTTTTGAACAAAAATAGAAAATGTCGGTGAAAGAAGTAAAAATAAGTAAAATATGGAAAACGTATTGTTTTAAAAAATGAAATTAAAAAAGAATAATAAAATTTCAAACCGAAAGAAAAATAATTACTATCAGGAAAAAAAAAATAACTATTGATTTTCATGTCACTTCCACATTTGTCACATTTCATGACAGCCGAAATCAAGGAAATGTTAGCTTTTGGAAAATGGACCAAAAGTGGGAATCTGGTACTCTTTTTGGTCCATAATATTTAAAAAAAAAGCACAGCTCTCATATTCATTAAAAAAAAAAAAAACCTGTTAATCACCAATGATATTGGAAGTATCCATATTCGAAAATAGAAATATTCAGTAGAAGACAGTAATAGTTGCTTGAAGAATAAATGTCGCCCAACCGGTATAGTGGTTAGTGACGCTGACTGCGGTGTCGTAGAGACTGGGTTTGAATCCCGGAGAAGACATGGATGTTTGTAAATGTATAGTGCCTTTGCGGCATGGGGGTATTCTAAATAGCCATCGACCCGCAAGTCCTCTCGTGTGGTAGGTGGAAAGGGAAGAGAGATGGCAGGCCCCTGACCACCCCCGGGATTTTCTCCGTTTAAATTGGGGTGAAAACGAGCAATATCGTACTGTCACGTGCATGGTGCTTAAAGCTAAGGCTAACGACAGGCGTAAAAATTCTAGCCCTTAACCGCAATTAATTTCGCGGGCCTCGATCTGACTTCTGCAGGCAGGTGGCATTAGTCACACAACAACAGAATAAATGCAATGAAAATACTTTAATTCTGTAAAGAAATCGATTTAAAATCGTTCGAAATTAATAGGTTTGTCGCAAAAAAAAAAATTAACATAATATACATCATTGCCATGGCAATCACATTACCATACTATAAAAATATCAAGGTAACTATATTGTAGTGTTATCGCCCATCTTGGCGAACATAAACAACAACTTGGTACGTAGCACTCCGATATCAAATTAGTACCCCCAAAAAAGAGCCTTGTGTTATAGAGAGTTCATTAACGTCGCACTACAAAGCAACACGAGGGCTACTGGCTACCTACTTCGTAATACTGAATCTTGGTCAATTGACGAGAAAACAACATCTGTGCTGCCCCCCTCTCTAAACTATGACATCAAAGGCAGGACTTTGAGCTTTGACAGAGTTAATGTGCTTCAGAGCTTCTTTACACGGAGGGTCTCCAGTGACTCTAGCACTGGAACCCACAAGGAGTTCGTGATCATAACCACTGAACTACTGCAGCCAAAAAGAAAAAGAAACGCGCCTTACAGTAGTCGTATATGATGTGTAGCATCTGACATGTTGTCGTGGTAAATACGCAATAGTAACTTATATCCTAAAAAAATGAATCGGGAATGATTGGAAATAATTTTCTATCAAATTAATATATCTTTAATGAAAATTTTATTTAATTAACAATAGGAGTAATGCAATATTTTATCAAAAATAATTATTCTTGTTCAATTTGGGGGAAGAACGGAGATAATAGACTTATGATAACTAAAATATGACACATATACTTGTGATTTCAAAGTATTTAAAAAACGTTGAAAAACAACATCAATAGGAGTACCACTGAATACACGTATGTAAAAGATTATTCACAAGCACAGCCGAGCTAATCGGTAATCAAAACAATGCTCACTATTTGCGCTTTGAATCAAGACTGAATCGTTGCGGCTAACACCGCTCTGTTTATAGAATCGGTTGAAACTCCCAGAAAAATCCACACGCGTCACAGAGTGTGAAATTAGTAGAGAAATTCACTAATTTCTAGAAGACTGCAGAGAGTCCTGAACTCGCCTACATGGTCACCAATGTCTCCAAAATAGTCACCAAATTGGCGGCAAACTAGGTCGCCAAATATGAGGCCAGCTTGGCTCTATCACCAAGATCTTGCCAAGTTCCCATTGGTGTCACTTCCTGTTATACATTTCCGTCCCTTTTCACGAAATCTCTCCGACAAATATTCAGCAACAGAGAGGAAAGATGTTACACATAAAAAAAATGAAATTTTAGAGCAGTAATCCAAGTTATTAACTATTTTTGTTACATTGTTTTTAAATTTGCATATATTTTTCACGAGCTTTTATACATAGATTAATGAATATTTTGATTTTTAAAACCTTTTTTCTTAAATAATATATTTATTACAAATTTTGATCCATATAATTCTTCCTTAAAAAATAAATATAATCTGTACGCTTTTGTTGATTTTTAACTTTATTCATTTATAGATTCTGCATTTCAAATTTAGTTTAAATTTAACTACGCACATTATAGGAAACTCCTAACTTGGCACATGCTTCGCTTATTCTTATATTTATTAAAATGAATGCGTTCAAAAAGTAATGAAAATGAAGACTAAATTCTCTCCTTAAAGAAATTTGTCACCTTTAGCTTGAAAAAGGTGAAAACAAATTTTAAACGAATCGAATGGGCATCCCAAGATTTTTGTCTTTCAAATATCTTAAAGCTTACCTTTTTCAGCCCTCATTTCTGATTTATGTTTATATATAAATTAAAATAAACATCAATCAATACATGACATTATTTTTACTCTTAAATATATTTTCTAATTCAATAAAAAACTTTAAAAATATTTTTAAATATTTGTTTACAACAGTAAACACAGTTATAAATCATTAAATATTTTTCCAATTTGGACCTCACGGAACATGTATCAGTGAAACATGCACATTCAAATAATAATAAAAAAAAGTTTAACAATATATCTTCAATACAAGAAAAACGTTTTTTTTTTTTTGGTAGTTTTTGGTCTCAGAGAGAGAGCAGGGGCAGTAAATCCCCATAAGTTGGAAAAAATTAAGTAGTATATTTTATCCCGAAAACTGTCTGCTTGAGGGAATTTGCTCCCGTTTAACACATTGATGCTAATTTTTATTCTTTAAAATAAGACTTTGAAAAATAATTTGTTTTTAAGACATACGTTATGTTTAATTATCATAAACAATGAGCGACAAATCGACATGTGCATAAAACATATATCATAAACAATGTGCGACATGTGTATCATTTTCTTGCTTGTTAAATAAGATAATCTCTTTTGATTCATACTTGTGAAGTTAGCGATTTATTTGTTTTTAGAATTGTTTCTTGAATAAAATGCTCATCCTGCTTACAGCATAAAAAACAAGAACGATAATTTATAAGGTATTAAGCTGTGACATATGAAGGCAGTTCACAGAGGGAATTCATAACACGCGCAGACACGCAGAACAGAAACAACTAAAAACATCATTTTGAAAAATGGCAGGAAAGGTAGCTGTTGCCGAACGACAATAAATATTTCAGAAACCAGAGCAAGCAACGCAGGTGTGGATGCAAAATCGTGTTTCCTGATTTATGCAACGCGTCGCCCGTCTGTTTACACAAAAGCAACACATATGTTAATGCTGTCTTCAGTTCGCAACGAACTTTTTCAAAATATTATTTTTTTAAATCTGGGGCAAATGTCGTTGAAACATGAGTCAAAGGTTTTCAAGAAACAATTTACTTATGATTTTGTTGCAGAGATGTATAAATATATAGAGAGAGATACACACATATTCATGGTTTCCATTTTATTTGTAATGATTAAACGACAGATTGTTCCCCCCTTTTAACTAGTCATTCATTTTTAACAAAAAAATATTATGATTTATTAAAAGCATGTATATGATAAGAAAAGGGCTTTCTTTATTCGGAAATACCTGCAGTATATTCTGGCGTGCAGTGCGCACTTTTAAGTGGTCAATTTTTTTGCCCAAAATGTTCCAAAACGGCCACAATTTTTATTGCATATCACTGTCGTAGCTGGTGGTCCCCGTATATCAAAATTTCTTGTACACCTATTTTAGGGCCCCCCCCCAATATATTAACAATCTTTTTCCTATCATGTTGGGGGCCCGTATCATTGATACGGCTGATACGGCGGTAGCTACGCCCCTGTTGCATAAAATTAAGCATAATACTTAAGAGAATGCAAAAATGGAAAAATTTTATTTTAATTTTCAATTTTAAAGTTTTTTCACTGCTTCTTATTTTATAATTGTAGAACACAAAAACCCCTAAATGTTTGCTTTCTATAAATACACTCTAAAGAATGCCTCACATTTATCTTTAAATAATTCCTCTCATACCTACAAAAAATTTCATGTTCGTACCCTTTTTTACAGTTGAGGATTTTGTATATGTGTGCATAAATGTATGTGTGTTTACTTTTTATGGAGATACTTAAAAATAATATTAATTTTCATTGAAAAAATACACTCTTCGTTGAAGTTTGTATTTTCTAAAATTTGAAGCCCTTTTTCAATTAAACTGATACCATCTGTCTAATACCCAACACCGTCATTCGATCTTCTGATTGGATTGGGTTTAAAGACAAGTTTTTCAATATCTTACTCTTGCTCATGTATTTCTATAAGCTCATCAATTATCAGCTCCTGATTCCGGGAATCCAGCGGTTCTTGAACGTAATCACTATCCACTTCTAAATTTACTTTCCTGGCAAGATTGAGAAACTCTTCTCAATCACATTACCAAGTTCATTAGGCTCTAGCACTGATTCCACTCGAATTTCAGTGATGAACGAAAAAAAGGTCACATTTTTTTCCAGATGCCATCTAAAGTTTTTGTGATACTTCATTCCAAGATTGTGAGACGATTCTTATTGCATCTGTTGTTGTTGTTGCTCATGCCACCTGTCTGACATAGTCAGATCGAGGCCCACGAAATTCATCGTGGCAATGGGCGTACGTCTGTAGTTAGTCCTTAGCACCATACAAGTGACAGTACGATTTAGCTCGGAGAAATTCTCGAAGGACCGATAGATGGCGACACCACCTATCTCTACCTCCTCAATTTAGACATGGAACTAAATTGGAGGGAAATTTTCTCCAGTTCCCTGCACTCGTGATTCAGCCCACAAGACTTTCGAACTCACTGATTTAACGAGCACGTACTCCGTGTGTACTCGGAGGGTATTTGGTGGTACGGGCATCGAACCCAGGCCTTCCGGTCCGGAGTCCGGTGCTCTAACCACTAGGCTACCCACGGCCATCATTGCATCTAAAATATTTAATTAATTCCAAAAGTATATAGTTTGAAAAAAGTTTGATTGCTACAAATGAGTTCAAAGTTTGTTGTGTAGCGCTCAATCAAAAGACAAATCGACGAGATTTGAAAATCGCATAACTCCGGGATCATGAAAATCGAGGCACCGTAAGTCGAGGTATAAAAGTATATCATTCTTGCAAGGACAGCTATTTTGACTCTTCTCACAGCAAAAAAATGTATTTATAATCAATAAATAGCTAAAAGTAACTGAATAATATTAATTTTAGTATTTTTTATTTAAAATTTTATTTCTTGAATCAATGTAAGGATTTAAAATTAATGTTGAATATATAAGTGTATAAATTCATAAATCTATGGATGTCATAATGTTAATGGATAAATGTTAAATACATAAAAGCCCGTAGAGACGTATCTCACCCGTATACTGTTTTTCCACTTTGTACATCTTTTTTTTAGAGAAACGCAGGAGCGTAGCTACCGCCGTATCAGCGGTATCAATGATACGGTGCCCCCAAGCTACAGGGACCCAACATGTGTAACTACAGTCCAACTAACAGGATTCTCATATCTAAAAAAGGGGTCCCCGAGGGAATTTTGATACAGGGCCCACTCAGAACTAGCTACGCCAGTGGAGAAACATATCTACAATGTTAAAAAGAGTTGGGTGTTTATATGCATCCATGTGTTAAAATGATTTATTTTTAAGAGTAAATAAATTTTAAATCTGTACTTGCGTTTTGTTCCCTTTGTATTTATAAAAGAATTTGAATGTTATTTATTCATTTTCGCACACACAGTAACTATAACGTTTTTAAATATTAGTTGAAGTAAGAAGTTTTAATAAATGCGGTTGAGTTAAACATAACATATAAACATATGAAATAGAAAAGAAAGTTAAAACTTATAAATACATTTAAAAACTTTGATATGATTGATTAAATGTAACGCTTGTTATTTCAGAACTATAAAAGGCACTTTGGTCAGCTTTATAAGCGCATAAGAAGCAGTTTAGTTAATATAAAGTGATAAAAAAAGAGAGAAACAAAAGAGAGTTATATGAAATAAAAATAAATCTACTGAGAGAAAGAGGAGACAGTAATAAAACAATGAAAATTACAACTTCCTTTTTGTTCTATCGCCATGTCTTGAGTGCAGCTTTTATGCTTTTCACACACAGTCATAAATCATGGAGAAGAAACATTATTAATAAATAGGATTATAACATAAATGGGCATGCTACGAGTGACTTTCAAGGAAGGAAAATTTAAAGGAAAGTGAAGGAAGTGTTTCAACAGGATTTCAATCAACTCTATCAGTGGTCTCAAAACTTTTTAATCGCGTACCCCTTAAACCAGAGGTAATCATTAAGTCGAACGCGATCGACCGGTGGATTGCCAAGACATTTTGTGTTGACCACTTTTACTAATACATAAGAAGCTAATACTAAAAGGAACATAACATTAAATTTACTGGAGAATCGGCTTTTCGCAATCGCGCGCGCGATGTAACTATGTTTACTAAAGCAAATAATTAGGTAAATGTGTAAACGACACATGAACCTTAATTAGTAGCTTAACACTTTCACTACTGCTGTTGGGGAAAAAAGCGACCACTACGATGCCAGCCGTACAAATGAACTTTGTCCTCACACACCGACTGAAAAGGAGAATAAATGTTGATGATCAGTTCTTCCCTCGATAGTACGGGATTGGCAATTGAGGCATCATTCCACACCTAGCGCTTCAACGAGGCTGGGTTCTCGTATTGATGCTTTCCCGCAAAAGCATAGGACTCGGCAGTGAATAAATTAAGTAAATACATAGGTTTCAGATTCAACGGTTCTTGTATGTTCTCTGCTCGCTGCATTGAATGCGTCCACACTACACGGCCTAGTAGTCGCTGTTCAAGCATTTAGCTTGACAATTTTGTTACGTTTTTGTAGTAAAAATCTGTCATATTTTGAGAGAGGGTCCAATGTCGACAGCAAGTTTTAAGGAAAGAAAACACATATAATTTTAATACAGAATAACCACACCTACGCCAATAGGTAAACTGCAACACCTTAAAAACGTTAGAAGAAGCCAGTATCCTGGAATAGTAGGCCTTAAACGAAAATAATTATATAAAATACTCTACTTAATGTTACACACGTACACTTACTTTTTTGTTATACCCCAAAAGTATCACTTAGTTCCTTCTGAGCAGAGTCATAGTTATCGGCATATCAATGAAACGGGGCCCTCAAGCAACAGGGGCCCCAAAACGAGTAAGCAAATGATAAGGACCCCCAAAATAAGCCCCAAGGAACTCTGATACAGGGCCCACTTAAGGCTAGCTACGTCAGTGCCTCTGAGGTACGCGTACCGCACTTTTGAGACCACTGAACTAAATAACTATTTAAGTTCTCTTATTTACGTTCTTCTAAATAAAAATCATAAACATCCTCTTATTTACAAGTTAGTAACTCATTACCGGCGTCTTTTGTTCAAAAATTTTAAGTCTTTAATTGTACTGAGTTTACTAAAAGCCAATACATATTTTATTAAGATCTTTTAAAAGGTCAAAAATAAGACAGGCCTATTAATTATTAATGAGCGTCGCTTTCTAAAGCTACAGAAGAAGTATTTGCAATGAAACTCCTAATTTTGAACGTCAGTCAAGTGGACACCTTAGCTGGCACCACACACTCCGCTTCACTTAACGCTAAAGCGAGAACTTAGAGCCTCGACAGATTTAACAAACTGAAGTCCCTCTGTACAGCAGTGGCTACTGTAGTCGAGTGGTCATTGTCGCGAACTCGTGAGTGGCGAATTTGAGTTTGAGTCCTGGTGACACGGAAGACTCGCCATGGGGATGGGTTGATGCACGTTGAATCTTTTGCTGCTCAGACGGAGAGTTGGCGGCTAACTCAGATGTCACCTTCATCATGTGAATATGGTTCAAAGTTATAAAGTCCGCAGCTAATAATCTTTTTTAAAAACGGTGCATCGGATTCGATTTTATTTTATGTTTATCCTATACATAATTTTGTTGGTTCATCCGTCGTTTTACCTTCCTTTTTATCTCTTCTGGTTTTATTTAAGACTCACCACCGTTCATAGGGGTTGTATCACATTAAATATGTCAATGCTCAAAGTTCTTACATTGGAGTGGAAGTCTGAAGGGGGTGAGATGCCAGCTCAGGTATGGTTCTTATCATTTGACTGAGGTTCAAAATTACGAGGTTCTACTCCAATAGCCCTCGTGTTGCTTTAGAGTGCGACTTTAATGAAAACATTAAATCAAATCCCTCTATACAGCTTGTCTATAATGACATTAGGATCCTAACCTGATTCAATAGGAATAAAAGCCAGTTTGCGATAAGGACCACTGGCTACTGCAGGGAAAAAGTAAACGAGGAATAAATTAAATATATGTAATAATTCAATTTCATCTTAAAAGCTTTTTTGATTTGTAATAGTTCTGACCCCCCATATATTCCTCCCAGAGATCTCGCGTAAAGAATTAATTGTTAGCTTACCCGCCTAACGGAATGTAATCGTATCTTCATCTCCTAGAAATAAAAACCTCATCGTATTTTAATTATCTCTTATGTAATCACCTTGTACGATATCTTTCGATCGATCACAAGATCCGTCCACGAGAGTCAGGTGAAATTTGGAACTTACGATTGCCGCTCTGTATAAAAGCTCCTGTTTCCAAAGAAAATCTTCCGTCCGATATTTGTTTATAACGCTTCAAAAATCGTTTGTATGTCGTCTATGTAAATAGTTCTTTATTATTACCTGTATTATGTGTGTGTCCATCGAAAGAATAAAATGAAGAGATTTAAACAATTCAAGGCTCCTCATCTGTTACAACCTGACTACAAAGTCTGAATAATAATTAACCAGTAGTAAAACAATCCCATTATCCTACCATTACATATATATGTGTGTGTGTATAAAAGAGAGAGAGAGAGTGTAAGAGTGAAAGAGGGTGAAAGAGAGATAGTGTAGGAGTGAGACAGAGAGTGAAAGAGAGAGAGAGATAGTGTGTGTGAGAGAAGTCAAAGAGAGATAAAGTGTGAAAGAAAACTAGTGTATGTGAGAGATAGTGTGAGTGTATGAGAGAGAGAGCGAAAGAGAAATAGTGTGTGTGAGAGAGAGAGAGCGCGAGAGAGATAGTGTGAGTGTGTGAGAGAGAGCGAAAGATAAATAGTGTGTGTGAGAGAGAGTGAGATAGTGTGAGAGAGTAAAAGAGAGGATTGTGCTTGTGTGTGAGAAAGAGAGATTATGTGTGTATTTTTTTTTAAAACTATTTGTTAGCATAGTTGAATACGTTAAATGTTGGGGTTTTTTTCATACATTTTAAAAAATTTAATTACAGTATTAACTTTAAGATCAAATGAAAAATCCGTCAGATTAGCATTTGCAATGACAGATACTTCAGCTACAAGTATTTTATATAGATATTAATATTTCTTTATTACTGGGAATCCATCATGTGGGTGGGTGTGTCCTCCTCATTCAAACAAACAAAACTGGCAATCTGGAAAACAGTAAGAAGCATCTTTTTACCAAATAATAAAGATTGTAACAATTGTTCATACTTAAATAAATAAATGCATGCTTCTGCGATCTAAATAATTTTCGTAAGCTAGCTTTTTAGGTGCGGCAAGTGAAAACGACGCAGGTTCTGCGTGGTTCACACAATGCTCCTCCCACAATTAACGTGACACGCTCAGGAGGGTAATGCACGATTACCATTGTTTACGCGTGCATCCTCTCATTTTTGGTGCGAAAGCTCGCAGTCACTTTTTCCCATCAAGGGAAAAACAATACGCGTGATTCACAAAATAAAGTTTTCGTTTGGATCACAGGATGTTGTCCAGTCACGGACGCATGTAATAAAAACAAAATATATTAAAGTAAAATTGAAAAGGGCATGCGTATTTGAACATAAAATGATTTTAACAAATTTTGCGCTTTGATTTTTTTTCTTGTGAAATAAATACATTAATATAACAAGAGATCTATATGTGTTTTTTTAATTCCTACTATAAGTTCACACTTTCCCTGTATATATATATATCTTGTTTAAATTTTCAATTATTAATAAAGTACTTTTTATTCGCCCACTCAAGTTCAAATACATTTTTTTAAACTTGTAGTGGATGACTCTTGATGTAATACAGTTTTTTCAAATATGACTTCATTAATTAAATTTAATTAATGAATAAACAGTAACCAACAAAAATAATAGTCCAACACCACATATAAAAAGTAAAATCGCTTGTAGTGCCCCTTTAGCGCAATGGATAGCGCGTGGGATTTCGAATCCATTGGTCATGGGTTTGAATCCCACCTGGGATGGCTTAATTTCTGAGAATGTGATTTCTTTTTATTAGACTAATTTATTGGAATAATTTAAATTTAATTAATGAATGAAAAGTAACAAACAAAAATAATAATCCACACCATATATAGAAAGGAAAATGGAAAATTTCAAGAAAAGCGTTGTAGCGTTTCGCTCCATATCATGTTCAAACGAGCGTACGTTTGCCTTTGGTCCCGGTATATCTTTGCGTGTCTAAGCAACTACGGCTACAAGACATACTTTTTGAAAAAAAAAGAGCTTAAAACTATTGCTCCAGAAACAGGCATTGACTGAAAAAAACCCAGATGTAAGCTTTATAGTTAATTGATTCAATTATTTGACGAATAAGCAGAAAAGTCTTATGGGAATATTCAAATAAGGTATCATGGAGGGCTCCAGTTTAGACTAAACATTGATGGTGATTTTTTTTTTTAAATATTGCAAAATCTTGTATTACTTTCAATAACTTTAACAACTGCGAGCAACGTAGATAGCGATATCTCTGGAAGTCACGAGGAAAATTTTGTGGGCTACTGCATTAAAAGCAATGCATTTGACAGGAAAGAAAATGCTTTAGAAAAAATATTAGGTACCGGTAAAGTAATGAAATAATATAAAGGGTGACCCAAAATTCACGCAAGATTTGAATTTAGCTCAATTTTTGTAATAAATTGTTGCCAACGAAATAAAAGACTACGCGACAGCTGAGAGTTCAGGGTTATTAAAAATGGAGCATTATACGAAAGAAGGTTGCTTTTTCATTGTTGAGCTAATATTTCAAAATGTCCTGGTCGTAAAATTTCCTGTTTTGGTGATCAGAATTTTTTGCCTAGATCAGGGGTGTCAAACTATGCGGGCCCGCAAAGAATTGGCGGCTCGGCCAATAAATCGGTACACAATGATGTATAGTGAAATAACGAACCGCGACGCAGAATAAAAATAAGATAGGTAGAGTTCGCTAAACATTTTTTAAATTGTACTCTTTTTTTTGTTATTATTAAACGAAATAAGAACATTTATTTCAAATAAAATCATTTAAAACATGCTGCCCTCAACTTAATATAAAATGAAACATGCGACCCGTTATATCATATGAGTTTGACACGCCTGGCCTAGATCATGCACTTTAACGATGTTAGGCATTTTCCTAGGGAATCTTTGAAGCGAAAGGTTCATGTCAACAAGTCCAAGAGAGCTCACCCCTTAAAGAAGAAAATTTAGCCCCACATCAAAGAAAATCAGTCATATTTATGCAAAACGGTAATGAAAAATTTTAACTAAAAAATGCTTAATGTGCCAGCAAAACCTCAGCTACATACGATATTCCATTCCATACGTAACCCGATATTGTATAATTTATGAATCAACGAAAACTGTACTGTTTTTAATTATTTTAACTTGTGTATTTTATGAAAATTACATCTTGCGTGAATTTTGGGACGCCCGATATGTAAAAAAACATGGTAGCAATCATGAGCTTTTAGTAAGTGCATGCCTCATATTGAACTCTTGCGATGAAAAAAACGAAAAATTAAAGAATGCGAGAACGAAAAATTAAAGAAAAAATTACAACGTAAATACAGTTGGACCCCTATTTAACGAATTTCGTGATTTAACGAATTTTTCTCTTACTCCGATTAAAATGAAGGCAAAACCCCCATTTAACGAATAATAAACCCCGAACTAACGAGTTTTTTCAATAGCTATTTTTTTTTTAGTTTGTGTTAGAAAAAAATTTGATTTTTTTTTTCAAATAACATCATTTTTGTCCTGAGCAGAAGCAATAATCCTCTTAAAAGTTGCCGATTTTGACGGCAAAGGATACATTAGACATTACAGGGACAAATGAATTTTGAGTAACCTATTGTGTGAGTTTTGAATAGGACAGGAAACTCCTTATCGCAACCTTCTTTAGTACAAGGGAAATTTTAAGTTTTTAACAATTATGTTGCATTTGATGATGGTAGCTAAAATATGTCCACCATCATTCTTTTGAATTGTTTTGTGGAAAGTATACTATACTGTTCAAATTAATTGGAACAAATGGGAAAAAAGGGATTTTTTTCTAAGACTTTAGCTTTTTATCATTACATACCTTAAATAAACTGAAAATTCTGTATATTAGTACGAATTATGTTTTCCTTTAGCAGAAATGACCTTTTCAACCCGTCTTGGTATGGACTCCACTAGAGTTGCACACATGTTCTTGATTTCATCATCTTGGAAACACACTAGTATAGCCTTTTTTATCATTTGCTCTGTTGACTTGCGATTCATCTTAGCGAAACATTTCTTGAGAAGATGCCATCAGTTTTGAATAGGACTCAAGTCTGGGGAATTTTCAAGCAAATCGAGCACTTTTACTTTATTTTCCACGTAAGAGTATGGACCAATTTCGAATTGTGACAAGGGGCCAAGACATGCTGAAATATTTCCATGAATGGAACAATCTTAGTACATAATATATCTATATATTTGACAGAATTCATCATGTATTTAAGAGGAACTAAGCTTCAAGGGCCGTTTGTTGTGAAAAAAAACCCCAAATATCTGTTTAGTAGGGTGTTTTACAATCTGTTATATATGATCTGGTAACAAAGCTTCATCTTCACTTCGTCTAACTACACATGATTTGTATCCCTGCACAGACAAATGTTTCATCACTCAAATTCACCTTCTTCCGGTAGTTAACAGTCCATGTTTGTTATTTTTTGGCCCATGCTAAACGTTTTTTCATCATTTTCTGAGTTAGAAATAGTTTTTTTTCTCAGTCTTGTTGACTTGAGACCATCTTACAGAAGCCTTTTCCGTGTATAGTTCAGGTACTCACTTCAACACCATTATCCAATAAATCTCCTCAATGGTCTATGCTTGTCTTTCTTGAGTTTATTTTACTACTTCTTATTAAAATTTTTCAACTCTTGGAGTAGTTTTTCACTCCCACCCTCTTTTTTCTTTTCTTTTTGGAGATCTTTCTTTCTTTTTGACCCAGAATTTTGAAATGTTCTTAAAACACTTAATTCTATCACACCGCCATAGTTATATCTCTCACAGTCATAGGAGTGTGTTCATTGAGAGCAATTTATTTTAGAATGGTTAATCAGAATAATATCCATCTTTGAACAAGTAAAAGTAACAAGTCTTATCCAGAACACAAAATTGAAATTACCAGCTGTCCCACTGAAAGGCTCACAACTGAGCTCCCGATACATTAAAATGAATAAATTATAGCTAAAGTCGATGTGTCACACTACCTAAGGACAGATGTAACAGGTTTGAGGTGGTTCAGAACATCACTAGTAATCACATACCAACTCAAACAAGAAAAACACGTTTGTCCTAATTAGTTCGAACAGTATAGTAGATGCCTGATTACGTACAAAATTCATTAATATCTCCGATAATTCCTACTGTACCGGCCCATAACGTGTAGCACTTCGGCCTGGTGTCTCTAAATACCAAAAATTTAGTATTAAAATATTGAATTAGTAAATAATATTATTTAAAATTAGTAATTAAATTTTATTTAAAATATTGAAAAGGAGGACAATTTTCGAGGAAGAACAAAATTTATGAAAGGAAGACGATTGGTCACATTATTATTAAGGAATACTTAAACTCATGTGCATAAATAAAATCTTTGCTTCACACATCAAATTATGTGCCTCATTGATATCTGTGATAATGTAAAGGGATAAGTGCAAATCCCAGAAATAATTTCACTTTAACTACGTTATATAAAAATTTAAAATAACTTTTATATTGTCTTATCAAGGGTTACGTCAAAATTGTGCACAAAATGGAGGTTAAAATTGAAAAAAATTTGCTCCCCAATTAAAATAGCATAAGATATATGAATTAAATACAAGTCGAAATAGATTTTATGTTTGTAATTTTAATTACTCGTTGTAAAGGTATGTATATGCAGACTCTATAATTGATCGTAATAAACAAAATACATAATGTACTGGGTTATTATAATTAAATATCTCCTAACTGTACAGGGCATTCTAACTAGACTCTGATTCAACTGTGAGAGGTCAGTCATGAATAGTCTTCACGCTGCTTTAGAGTGTGAAGTGCCCCCCTTGGGTGACCGTATCTTTGATTGTCAGCGTGAGCCAGAGGTGTAGGGTTTGCGCTCTGTTTGGGGGTTGTTCTCCATCCGGTCCTTTAAATATCACCATACTCAGAAGTCGTAAAAGGCGAGACCAGGCGGGCTTGGAGGCCAAGCCATCTTCTTCAGTTTGCCGTAACAACTTTTGTACAACACGATAAATATGAGATGATACATAAAAGCTCTTTCTTTTAAGCAGCTAATTTGTTGCTGGATGGTGGCGAAAAAGGTTCTCAACATATCCTGATATCTATGCCCAATGTCGGAGCAAGATTTAAATCCTGCAGGAGTCACGCATTCAGAAAATGTAAGGGTTAATAATTAAGTAACTATGATACCGCACCATACCGCGTAACTTTTGTAAAACATAAAAACACTTGATTAACAGTACATGGATTTTCTGTTAAACCAGATGCGGCAGTTATGTGTGTGAATGCAACCAATTCAGTTTTAATATGAACTTTTACACGATTTAGAAAAAAAAATCAATTCTCCTTTTAAACGACTTATTTTGATTGAGCACGATCGACCCAAATTCCAAGAAAATTTTTATTTATTTTTATAGCTGCTATTTTGGAGACGAGGAATGCGAATTTTATTTGTGAGAATTCCGCTTCAACATGAAACCTTGTCTGCATTTTAAGTTTGGTGTTTAAAGTGTAAAGTACCTTTTTGATATTTATAAAATTTGCCAAAAATTTAATAAAATTCGTACATACACAAGACAGTGTCACAGAAGGCATTGCGTGACTGTTGATTAGATGAGTCTGAAACGTTTCTCCAATGGAGCACGAAGACGAAAATCAAGACATTTTTTTAATAGTAGTAATATTGTAGTCATACTTAAAAGCATGTTTATTGTCAGAAAGTGATGAGATATAAAAACTTTTTTACGTGTAACTCATATATATATATATATATATTGTCTAATTTTTTTGCTCGTAAATTTGTGATATATTTTTTTCTTTTCAAATGATAAGTTACTTTGATTGATACAGACACAATATTTACTGACACTAATTACATTAACGTATCCTTCTAGGTTCGGAACCATGGTTTTAAAAAGTGCAAAATGGATAATTTTCATGATATTTAGTGTCACTTAGATTAGAATACATGTATAAAATTGTTTTAAGGACATTTTGACAAAAAAAAAATTATTTAAATACACTATTTTGGCAAAACATTAACTTAGAATAACCTTTTTTCAAAATGTTCTCCTTTGGTGAAAAATGCTTCTATTATAATAATATTTTGCCTGTATGTAGCTCAGACCTCTGTACAGAGGTTCAACTATGATTTTTGAAAAATTCACATTATTCTCAGAGTTACAACCCATTGAAATAATTATCGGCATTTTTTTTCTTAAAATTTCTCCCCTCTATTGTCGTAAAACATGGATAAACCCACTTCTAAGTTATATATTTCTAAAATTCTAGTTGAGCTACTGTACAGAGGTCTAAACTATAGACAGGCAAAATATTATTATAATAGAAGCATTTTTCACAAAAAGAGAATATTTTGAAAATGGGTCATTCTATGTTCCTTTTTTGTCAAAACATTGTACTTAAATAATTTTTTACTGTAATACTATTCTTAAAACAATATTATGTACATTTTCTAATCTAAGTGATACTAAATGTCATAAATATTATCCATTTATACGCTTTGGCAAAATCACGGTTCCGAACGTAGTTGGATACCTTAAGTATATTAATTAATAAGTATAAAAAATAAAATGTATAACTAATATTACGATTGGAAAGGCCGAATTGTTTTATTTTCTTGATTTATTTTCTAAAAATTATGCAAATACAATTCTAAAAATGTTTTGTATCTCAAGACACACCTCCCAGAATTAAAAATAAAATATGATCATAGATGGCAAGATTGGAAACTGAGTTGGTATCCAACTCTGCGAGTGTGAGTTATAGCATATATAAATGTTCTATGGAACGCGTAGCACTTTTCTGTGGCACTCTACACCACCTTACAAAATTATGAGATAAATCTGTCTCTCCTCTCTTTGCCCCAAGCATTTTTATTTTTAAAGGCTATTTCTTAATTTCAATTATTTGACATAAATTGATTCTGCTGAACTGGTAACGTCTAGTTTGTGTGATTTATGATAAAAACACAATATTCTCTGTTTAAATAGGTCTCATTCTGAGTATCAAATATTCAATTCAAAACAAAACGACTGTGTAAGAAAATGAAACATCACTCATTGCTGCGTAGTGAAAACATTTTTCAAAATTGTTGAAAGCAAAATTTATGGAATTAGAAAAATATCTGGAAGATAACGCTATCTGAAAATCAATAGCTACTTTAAATTGCTGTGTGCCATTGTCGGTGGGATTTAATTGTCAGAAAATTGCATGTGCTCTGATTCCCCCTTTTGGTTCTACAAATGTATGTGAACAAATTTTCTCTCATATGAAATATATTTTGAGTCCACAAAGAAGTTGTTTAAAAACTGGATATTCAGAATGATGTGTCAAATTGAAAGTCACAAATTATCCCTTGTTGTTTTTTATGTGAAATTATTTCCTCACAGCTATTTCTGGACAGCACATTTATTGAACACACGATTACGAAAATGGCTCACAGCAAAATTGGCTGACCCCTGCACACAACATCTGATCAGCCTGGACCCCATTGAAGGAATATGTGGAAAGAGGCAGGAAGAGGAGGACGCGTGGGCGAATCACACAATTATCCTTCCGCCAGAAAAAAATAGTTCACTCGTTTCAACCCAATACCCCTCACATTGCGACATTAAGAACAGCTTTTCAGAAATAAGGTTTGCACTAAAATTTAAAATTTTTATTTAACTATATTGCAGAAATACTTTTTTTTTTTTACTTTTATTCATTATTGTAGTAAATACTCTTGAAATATTTATAATACAAAATATACGTAGGGGAGACTGGGGCAAGATGACTATGTTAAAAATTTTTGTTGTTTATTAATTTATTTTTAAGGATAAAAAAACTATTTTTACTCGAGGTGTTAGAGTAGTCCTCCTTTGTAGCATTAAATACATTACCATATTTAATTTTTCAAATAAAAAACAAACAAAGGGTAATCTTATTTTTTCAGGACCTTAAAAAATTGTCACATTGCCCAAGTACAAGATGACTTTGGCCTTGGGGCAAGATGACAACACTGAGAAAGGTTGAACAGATTTTACCTTTTGAATATGTTACATGGTTTAACAAATGAAAACTGTACATGATAAATGATAAATGATAATGATAAATGATAATTTTACATCTTACAAAGTATTAAACTAAACATAATGCATTGTAACGCAATGTTTTATGCGTTACAGCACTGGATCCATCCTTCTGTTGGAGGGTCACAATATTCCTCTTCACAAGCAGGACATCGTATAACACCATCCTTTGAAGTTGATGCAACTGGACTGTTTGGCCTGGATTTTATAGACTTAGGCCTACATGAACTTAGTTTGAGTTTTTTACTTCTTTTTTGCTTCACGGGCTTCTCTGTTTTTTTTAAAGTTTCCTGTTCTTCCTTCTGCAATTCCCTTTGTTCTAATATTTCTTTGATGGGTGTGCTTGTAAGAATGCTTGAGCTAACTTTTTTGCTTTTTCTTTTTTTTCTCACATTGTGCTACTTAAGGCAATGTTTTGAAATAAAAAAAAAACAGTAACAGACTTCTTTAGTGTATCGTAATCAGCATTTGCCATAAGTTATGGTTCTTCTGGAGGATTTATATGTTGGTTTTCTACTACCAGGGTGTGAGGATTAGCACTATTATTCTCAGTTTCATCGCCAACAACATCATTGTCGGCAGCAAAGTCATGTTCACTAAACACAAGAGGATTATGAGTCTCGATCCCACATTTTTTAAACCCTTTAATGGGATTTCCAACTGCAGCTGCTCTGAAGTAAGCGGTGCTCAAACGCCCCCCCAATATTTTTGTCTGTGTTAGTTAACCCTGGATGAGTGACCATAAAGTTGTTAGCGGATGGCAAAAATGTCTTCCTCTGGTCGCCTCCTTTCGAACGACACATTCCCCGATCTGATGCAACCCTTAGCCCCAGAAGAGATAGAAGCGCAAGGTCGAGCGGACAAAAACACAGACAAACAAGTGTTACAGGATTTAATAGAATATACAACATATTTAGTTTAATAAATTCCGAAACACGGGCAAGATGACGAGCTCGACATCTTGCCCCCGTCATCTTGCCTCGGACTACTTGTTTAAAAATATTCGTTTCCATTTTCATGAAAGAAGTCGATTAATTGACATTTATTCGTGGTAATATGTAGTATTTAAACTAAGTTACTCATAAATATTAAAGATAAATGATATATCTTGCCTGTATCTGTAGCACAGCTTATTCACATATGCATAAAAGTTATATCGGGGCAGCGGCAAACAATCAAAGCTTCAAAACTAACATAAAAATGGCGATTTCACAGCTTCTCCATACTATTGTTTAACAAACGTCCAATAGGAGAGCCTGTAGTGTTCGTTTGATCCTGCTATTTAGCGGAAAACAGAAAAATAAAGACATTCGTTATCTTGCCCCACCCTCAATCTTGCCCCGGTCTCCCCTACACGTTTAATTTTTTTATTTATGTTGTAGGAATATTAATTTTATGTTACTTATTTTTATGTTAATATATATCTTTAAATGAGCATAGTTGAAATATAATAACTCTCTAAATCTGTATTGTTGACATATGTCCCTTACCTCTTCTAATCGAATTGTTTCAAATATTTCCTACTGTGTGGCACGCTGAATCACATTGGTACATTTGTGTGGCACACCACAGCTATAAAGTTGCTGACCCCTGTTCTATGATATACTCCAATGAAATAAAACATTAAAATTTTTTTTTCATTGGTATGCTTTTAAAGTTAAGTTAATACGATTCAAATTGAATTTTAAATTAATGTATTTTTGTAAAAAAAAACAACACTGAAAAGTTATTTACCGACCAATTTATTAGTAGCTAAAGAGACAGTTCCTCTTCCCATGTAGCTAAAAAAATGTATATTATGGATTATTAACGAAAAAATCTGGATGAACCATTAAGTAAAATAAGCACATGCTTAGATAATCGAAGAACAATTTACCAGGAACTATTTCTATAGCATTTTCGTCAAACATTATGAGGTTTGTACACATTTGCAACTAAACTTATCTCTCTTTGTTCCATATCTTTCTTAAAAATCATTTTCAAAACATTTATTATTTAAAAGAAAATAATTTTGGAGACAAAAACAAAAATCCTTAGAATAATACGGAAGATTCTAGGATGATTATTTGACTAAAAAACTAGAAGTTTCCTGAAGACTCTTCCCTAACTATATAAGAACGATGCAGAGGAACAACATTGGAGTCAAACAATAAATAGCGACTGCTCGTTTCATTTGCCGTATGCCAATTGGAATAATTGTGTTTAGTAATTATGTACTTTTTTGGAATCTGTGCTATATTTTGTTTTATAAATGTGTGTTATTGGTTTCCAGTTACAAGATAATATGGTGTAATTTCGAGAAGTTTCTAGAATTTATTGCAAGTTAGTCCGAAAGTTAAAGTCCACCCTATATGGATTTTTCCTACATTTGATAGCCAATCAGCACGTATTATTTGACATCAGAAGTGGGAGAGTGAATGTCAGGTACTCGCCTAAAGAATAACCTATGGAAGATCAACTTATAGCTCTAATGAACATTATTAGAATAATGAACGGTGGACTAGATGAGATGAAAGTCTCTTTAGTACGAGGATAAAATCAAGCCGAGAAAAAATGAAAGCTGCCTAAGATGAATTATGCAAGTGTGCAGCATCAAGAGAAGAAAAAAATAAAATCCAAAATTAAAGCCGCAAAATAAGAAACGGAGAATATTTTTCTAAAGAGTTGAAAAAAATGTAATAGAAGATGAAGAAATAAAAAAAGGAAAGGTAGAAGAATTAAAAGAAGAAATAGGCGATCAATTCTAGGATTTCGAAAAAAGTTTGGAATTTCTGGAAACCCATCTAGCTAATGTTACTTTAAGGACAGAAAGCCTTACATCCGTCCCATGATTAAGTTCTCTACCAAAGATTTATAAACACTTTACGGGCTGTGTTCAAAACAGAAGTATCTGTCGTTTCCCAAGCTAATGGTTGGGATAACCAGACGAGAGCTTCTCCAGTTGTGCTGTTCTTCGTTGCTAACCAGCTGACGACTTTAAGCTTGTTCCATCCACGTAGATCAGCGCTGTATATTTCATAGAGAAGGCTCTCGAATGTCTTGTGGGTGACATGTGGTGGACTTCTACCCGGCCAAATTAAAAGCAAGTCACAGAAACCAGCAGGAAGTTTACAGGAACTAGTTGCAGAAATAGATTAATGTAAGTCACCTTTTCTAGGTTTTCTACGAAAGTTTGTGGCACTTAAATCGCCAATTATTTCACAGATGCCATTAGGGAAGAAGAGATGCAACAGACTATTATGAAATTAAATATTTTTGAAGCTTCTCTCCTGGATGGCATCAAGTTTGAATTTTCTAGATTTGTCTCGAAAATTACTAAGAAAGAATCAGAAAATATTTCAGAAGAAACTACGGAAAACTAAATTAAGAATCATCTAAAAAAGACGTTTTACTCTTCGTTATCAGTCGGGGTAAGATGCTACATAAAAAAAGACACCTTCAGACTTCATTTATTTTAATAATACAAATTAACTTTTATATTTTTAACTTAACTTCCAACAAGAAACAACAATGGTTATTGAAGACAAAATTGCACCCAAACACTAAAGAACTGTTCTTTTATCTGAAATATAGAATTCAAGATTTTTTCAAAATATAGATAATATTTTTTTAAAAATGTGTTAATATATATAGAGAGAGATTAATTATACTGTCAGACCTCTATATAACGAAATCCCTAAATCTCGGATATTAGTGCAATCGGGACTGTAATTAAGGGGTCATATACCTTTTAAAATTTCCGGAAAATCGATTTTTTTATTATTATTTTATTTTATAGAGCAAACCTTTCTGAGTTTTTTAAAAGAAACCGCATGCAGATATTCCCAATATCACGGAAGTTATTAAGAAAATAAAAAGAGCCGAAAAGGTAATTTAAATATTGTTTACACTTCGGCTCCAGGGTGACAGCTGTCATGTCGCTGGTGACAGCTGTGTTTCTCTGTTTCTAATATTTTCATTCTAATTATTATCAAATGCTTGAATCTAAGCCTCAAATATTATTATTATTGTTCTGAACATTAACTACAACTTCTACTTACTTTATAAACTGCTGTTTTGTTTTGAAAAAGTGATTTGTGATTCTATACTCGCTCGTTTTCTGATTTTCACATAGTATCTTATTCTAAAATAAGTTTTAGGAAAAATATTAATTTTTTTAAAACTTTTGAATGATGAATTCGATTGAATCTGCCAAACGACCATCTGGTAAACGTCCCAAGAAAAGGAAGTTTACTGGTAATATGCACACGAGGTGCAAAGCTGTACACAGTATGGATGAAACACTAAACAACAGTGCATCTGGAAAAAAGATTCAGTTGCAAGATATTGATTCATCTTTTTTTGAACATGATGACGGTTTTGATGGCTATAGAGTGTTTGATAAAACTATTATGTTTACAAACATTCAAAACTTTGCTTCTTGCAAAAAATGTGGTGGAGATATTGAACTCACAGAAAAATGTGTTAGAGGTTTGTCAAGTGTTTTTTCGATTGAATGCAAGAACTGTAAAGACTTATGTTCGTTTAGAAATTCAAAAATGCTGGGTAAAAGAAAAAACATTCCAGAAATAAACAGACGCTTTGTGTACGCAATGAGGACAATTGGACAGGGTCACGCAGCAATGACAACTTTCTGTGGTGTTATGGACTTTCCTCCTCCAGTTGCTGAAAAATCCTATAATAATATTAT
>BMAV01004837.1:0-17115 GCA_019973955.1 Trichonephila inaurata madagascariensis
GCATTTACATCCATAGAAAGATATGGCAATAAAAAAAACCGTTATATCTTTTACATAATAGTTTTCCTTACAATATTTGAAATTTACAATACAGTTTCACGATACCTTAAGACAAATATTAACAAATTACAAACAATATACTACTATACTAAAACTTGAAAAATTGAATGTTGAGCAACATGTAGTTAAATGTTACTGCGTATTCGCAAAATATTAATATTTTTCTCTCAGAATTTTATAGACAAAACTATGGATATAACATTCATAATTAGAATTGAATATATTCAATGCATCAACAATACAATGATTAATTCTAAAAGCAGTGTAACTTAAACTGTCATTCTTAAACCTTTTTCATTGCATGGTTAATATGTATTAAGTAAACCTTACTTATGCCTTAAATACATACACATGGTTAAAAAAAAGGGCTGAAAAAATTAGAAAAAGCAATTCGTATAGAAATGTAAATTGCATCAAAAAAGTTCACAATTAGTCCAATTTACAAATATAAATATGTGAATTACCCTGTATTATTGACCATAAATTTTTGGAAGAAAAATAATATTGATATTATTTTCTGTGAAGAAGCAACAAAAAAAATATATTTTCTTGGTGCTCTCTAAATTCATTGCATATTCAATATTTTCGACTTGAATTTCAGTATACTTATTTTGTAGCTTGTCAATATTTACGTAAGTTGGGTGAAAATTGATTGCGAATTTCGGATATTAAAAGTAAACAAATATTTGAGAATGTTTTAATTTTGCTGAAAATGTTTATTTATTCATGAATATAGATTTTACTCTTACAAAAATGCATACAGACATTGAAGACAGATAGTTAAATATTTTATGGGGATAACAAATTTCTTACACCCGTCACGAAGCAGAGTGTTCAAAAATATTTTCAACTTGAAGGTGAACATGCAAATGCTTAAGGTAAGAAACTTCACTAGAAAGAATGAGTTTAAAGAAATTATATTGCCCAAAAATGCAAAAAAAAGTGCGTGTAATTATAACCACACGATAGAAGTGATAACATCAAATTTTGTAATGTTATTTCAGGGTTTAGTTAGGTGAATAAAAAACAAGGACATGTGTTAGTATTGTTCTATAAAATTATTTATTCATATGTCTGTACTCATAAAGTAATATTTTTGTTCGAAATATTCAATCATATTTGGGAATTAATTGTATTCTAAGAAGGAAACATTAGGTTTATGGTAGCTGAAATAGGTTATAAATCCTTTAGATTCAAAATTTTATTTAAATATCTATCAAAAACTCCATCAAGCTTTGTTGCTTACTTCCTTGTGCTTCATTTGGATCAGTTTGACATAGTTAAATTGAATTTTCAATTTTAAAAAATCAATTAAAGGTTTTGATTTGTCTTTTGAAAACTCTACTTTAATATTCCCACTTAAAATCATTGATAATTTGTTCAGAAGACCCGATCCGGCTTTGTGAATTTTGGTTGTAATTTAACAATATTTAATTCTATCCATGAATTCATTTAAGCAAAGGGATAGATAGTATGGCAGGTAGTTGATTGGGAAGAGAGGAATATAGGTCAAAGCCTTTAAAAAGGGATTAAATCAGATTTATATCACATAATCTCTGGCTTATACTAGCTTTTTGTCATTGTATGGGAGTTTTGTCCAAATATATCCGGTGCGGCTGCAAGGAAAGTCTTCTTAATTTTTTTTTTCTTGTATTTAAATTATTTAATGTAACTTTTTCTTAATACCTGTATTCTTAATTTTGTTATTTTAAATTTTTAATTGTTTTAATTTTCTTTTTAAACTCAAAGTATATTTAAGTAATTTGATTAATAGAACTATTTGTTCATTGCTATTCAGATTCGCTTAGAAAAATAGATTTTTACTCTTAAAATCACTGCAATATTCCTAATGATAATAATACTATTTACTTAGTTCTATAAAAATTTGTCCGTTTAATTTTAGTGTAGGATTCCTTTCTCTCTCTAAGCCTATTTTTTAAAAATATTACGTTTTATTTTCATGCTTAAACTAGGATTAGAAAAAGTCCCGCATTCATTACCCTAAAACAGGAGTGTCCAACCCGCAGCCCACCTTGAATAATTTTGCGGCCCGCGAGATAATTTACAACTTTACAAAATCCGACTACTTTGTACATTTTTTTTTTTTTTTTGTAAAAAATAAATTCTATAACTGTTATTATCACGCTGCTTCTGTTCCTGCGAATCTCTTTCTTTTTTCTAAATTGAAATTTATCAAACATAAATCGTGCTTAAAGTTAACGCACGAAAATCTGCAATATCAATTACGTTACGCAAATACTCATGCATTGAGATCGACTTGAAAAAAGTAAGTGAAAGAGTTGAGAAACACATATCTCACTAATTAAATAAATTAAACATGATTTGATCATTGCATTATTATTATTATTATAGGGTCAGGTGGGGGAAAGGGGAGGTAAAATCAAGCTTTTTAGAGAAGGTCCTAAAATCAAGCTGTTAAATTAATTTTAATGAAACTTTCTTGCATTTTATATACATTGGATTCATATAGATTAAGCATGAAACATAGCCATTCAATTTTGTTAGATTGTTTTCTGATAGTGATACATTTGAAAGAGCATGTTTTAATACCCCCAGCTTACCCCATGGTGGGGGAAAGAGGGCGTAGTTCTAAAATTGGTGTATATTTAAATAAAAATAGTCGATATTCTTTTGAAAGAAGAATACGTTGAAATAAATGTGCCTTGATTATAGTTAATGGTACAAATAGGCAAAAAAATTTTTTACAAATTATTTAATTAATGAAACAATGACCACAGCTGTTAAAATTAGGTTCACGTAGTATGCAGCATATATCACTGAACTCAACACAACCTTCATCATAAGTAGCAGGAAAAGAGTAATAATTTCCCAATGGTGACTTGGTCAGATATTTTCTGTGATATAACTCATTAATTTCTATTACTTGTCTAATGAATTTAGATGATTGACTTCTTGACCAGTACTCAACCTTTCTACCCATGATCCTTGCTTTACTGAAAATCTTTCTATGTCTTTTACATTCTTCTTTATATTTACTTTGATGGGATTTATTCTTACGGTCGCTTTCTTCAGCATCCAATCTTTCCAAAACATTTTTGTTAGTTAAAACCCCACCAGTCTTTCTCTGTACTCTTTTTCGCTATCTCTTTGAATTCTCAATGGCTAAAATTGTTTTTACCGATAGGAAGGGAGAGAGAGTTTGTATTATTGTCTTTTTTAAAATCTTTTAAAGGTGAGTTAAACGACACAGAGCTACAGAAGATGCAATGGTCGTGGAAGAATCTCTTCTTGTACTATGTGCTTGCTCTTGGTTGTTTCCCTTATCTGTAATGAAAATACGGTGTTGGACGACCTTTCTGTTCAAGGAATAAAGTCCTGAACCATTAAATCTATTCAAGGCATTTTCCAGATTCATTATTTTAAGCAACTTTTTCAAGAGAAATGGTTGATTGATTGAATATTAACGTCGCACTGTTCAGCAACACGAGGGCTTTTGGCGACGGACCTCGTAATTTTGAACCATGGTCAAGTGACGTGGAAGACACCTGAGCTGGCACCCCCCTCTCCTAACTACCACACCACATCAACGGGGGATGTTTCAGCTCTCGACAGATTTAACGTGCATCGCTGCCCTACACGGCGGGTCTTTAGTGGTACTGGGCTCGAACTCGTGACAAGGCAAGCCACGGTCCGATACCTATACCACTCGGCTACCGCGGCCACTCAAGAGAAATGGAAATGATGATGTAGAAAAACTTTGTAATCTGCTTTCTCTAAAGCAATGTTTCAAAATCTCCTTCCAAGCATTTTCATAGGAGAAAACACTCCAACATCTAATGGTTTAAAAATGTTTTTCAGTATTAAAATTACTACTTAGTGAATAAATACTAAGTAAATTGTGATTGTTTCAGTCCTTTTATTATAAAATATAGAGCATTAGACATTTGCTAAAGTTAACATAGAGGTAAAAAAAAGGTCCCTATCATAGAACACTGAACTAAGCCTAACCATACCCCCAAATTACCCAACCTAAAAAAGAAACTCATGATAAATAGAATTATAAAATTTATTCTTAACTTTTTATGTGGATGTGTTTCTTAGATATTGCTCTACAAGTCTCAACTGAGATTAGTAGTTTTTGCCAGTTAACATTGATTTTAGAAGGAAGTTCATCGGCAGCCTAAACTAATAAACCATTGGCAAACATCATATCAAGAAACTTAATAAACATGAAATTTGTTAAAAACTTTAGAAACTAAAGTGAAAATATTTACTATATTCTCAATATATGTCTCTAAAAAAAGAAATAGCTAAAGATCTTTATTTAAAAAGAGAAAGGCGTTTTTCAATATACCCCCACTTCACCCCATCTGACCCTAATATCTATGTTTGTATACATGAAAAACAATGAAAACAATAATATATCAGTCTGTTTTAAATTTTCACTCCAATAAATGCTTGTAATGAATCCAAATCTAATATAAATATATATATATATTTTATGCAGCCCGCGGGATTGTAAAGTTTTTCCGAAGTGGCCCGCGTGGACATATGAGTTGGCCACCCCTGCTCTAGAAAGAGGTGAGGGGGAGGGGGCACTTATATCAAAGCTATATCTTACTTTTATTGGTGGGGGCAAACTACCGGTTTCAGAGTGACGGGAGGAAACGTCCGTTCTTTCGTTTTTAGAGCTATGTATGTCCGAATGAAGACTAAAAAAGACGACAGAGCGTTACATTTCCGAGTGTGATGTTCATTCAAGTTCACTCTTCGGCACATCGCGCCAATAGAAGTTATCGCTTCAAAAATTAGGTTGAGAGTTTGTAGAAATTTGAAAGTTTTCGAATTTCAAATTTTTGTTGATTTAAGCACCTGTAGCATCCTATATTTATTAAATTTGAATGCTTTTTTTTTGTTGTTGTGTTCACTAATTTCCCTTAATAATAAAAATTTAAAAACTACATATATATTTCGATATTTATTATAAACGTAAATTAATTAGGTTGCATAGCCATAAAACTGCTTAAACCAGCGTTTCTCAAGCTGTGAGGTGCCTTCCCTCCTTGAGGGAGTGATAAACTTACGTGCAGGCGCAAACATATCAAAAATAAAAGAATATTAAAAAAAACATTTATACTTTACTGAAGAGCAAAACAAAATACTTTCTGACGTAATAAAAATAAAATACACATTTACAATGATATAATGTACTTCTAAATGTATCAGTACTGCTCAATGCATTTAATAATTAATTTATCAATACTAAATTAAGAACAAGTTTAATAATTACTACTGATTCCCACGGAGCATTGTGTCATATAGGAAATTTAATACTTATTTTGATAATATGTACGGTTTATAATTAAATTCGTGATGTGGCTTTATGTCAAATGAAATTATTGAATTCAATACATTATTATATTGAATGAAGGGTTGAAAGTTTGGACTGAAAGAAAAAACAGGGTTGTAAATGCTGAAAGTTTGAGAAGCAATAGGTTAAACTCTTTTCAGAAGACAGTCATCAGTCTGAAATATTTCTAACATAGCATTCATCTCTATATAGAGTCAAAAGTTTCACACAAGTCAATTTTAATCTTCAGTATTTCAATAACATAAGTAGTTAATGTCTCTAAAGCATACTACATTACATATATGTATACAAGATTTGTTTAAGGCTTTGATTGACAATTATACTTAATGTTTGAAATACCTGTAAATTTTCAGAAATCTTTATGGAATCCGACAACGATCAGAACCTTGATTTTGCAAAAGCGTATAAATCAGTGGTTCTCAAACTTTCTACACTCGCGACCCAATTTTCAATCATCATTTTCACCCTTACATACAATAATAATGTATTGAATTTAATAATAATATACTTTGATGTAAATCTACAATATACGACTTTAATTATAAACCGTACAAATTATCATGATAAGTTTTTTGGTATAAAATTTTTTTATCACTCCCCCATAGAGTCTTGGTAATTAGTAAACTTGTTCTTCATTGGTACTTTTAAAATTTAAATTATGAAATACGGTGCAGTACTGATACATTTATGGGGGTGTATTATATCCTTTTTATATTTATTTTTTTTTTTTTATTATGTTGAATGAATTTTATTATTTTTTCGGGCCCTTTCAGAAAATAAAAAATTTTTTTAATAAAAAATGTTTTTTTTTGAATTTTGGGATATGCCCCGGTCCCACTTGTAGGGTTATCACACCCCCCAAAGGGGCATCCCACAGTTGAAAACACTGATATAAATGGAAAATTTTTTGATTTTAGTGTCATTAGATTAGAATATGTATATAAAATTGTTTTAAGAATAGTATTACAAAAAAAAAATCTTTTAAAGAAAAATATTTTGAAAAAATGAACATAGAATGCCCCTTTTTTTTTAAAATATTCTCCTTTTTTGAAAAATTTTCCCTATTATAATAATTTTTTCCCTTTGTATATGGCTCAAAACCTCTGTATAGGGGGGCTCAACTAAAATTTTTTTGAAATATATAACTTAAAAGGGTTTACCCTGGTTTTACAAAAAAAGAGTTGAAAAAATTTTAAAAAAAAACGCCGAAAATTATTTCAATGGGTTTTTTGACTCTGAAAATAATGTAATTTTTTTCAAAAAAAAATAATAGTTCAGACCCCTTTAAAAAATTTTTTTACTTTTATTAAATATTATGAAAAAATATTTTTTTTAAAGTATTTTTATAAAGGGTACTTTTTTAAAAAAACTTATTCTTAATTAATTTTTTTTCCCCAAATATTGCATTTAAATAATTTTTTTTTGTCAAAATGTTTTTAAATAAAAAAATTTTTTTATACTTTTCAATTTAAGGACACAAAATTCAAAAAAATTTATCTTTTTATCCTTTTTAAAACCCGGGTTTTAAATAGGGATATTAACATTTCTCTTACATAACTTTTTCTAAAAAAATGGACTTTTCCCGAAATTTAAATTTTTTCTCTGTCATATTTTTTGACTTTACTCCCCAAAAAAAAATCAAAAAGATATTTTTGATTAAATTTGGGAAAATTTTTAAAAGCACCTCTTCAAGTTTTTCCTTAACGTAACCTCTTGAAATTTTTTTTCCTCACCTGTTTTCTTGAGCATCTTCACGTATTCTTTTGGCAGATAAAGTCCTTGAGACTACAAACACGAAATAGAAGAATGTGATAATTTTTCTCAATCCCTGCATTTTAGACAGTTTTCGCAAACTTACACTCTGGGTGTAATTGTAAAGTTCTGTCAAAGTTGAAAAATTCAAAACTTTAACATATTTTTCTAGATATGTATGTACATTGTACTTTTTTTTTTAGTAAATCCTTATTTTTATCAGTATGTCCTTTATACTTTTTATTTTTTAAAACTTAAAAAAAAAAAAATTTTAAACAAAGGAAGGGAATTTTTTTCTTTGGGGTTTTGTATTGAAACCCCCACGTGTGTTGTTTCCTCGTCAGCGGTACTCTCTCTTTGGGGGAAAAATTTTTTCTTTATGGTTTGGGAAATTTTCTTCCCCCATCGAATTTGAAAAAAAGATTATGATAATCCAAAAAAATGGGACCAGGTTTACCAGATGGGTGACTTTATCGCCATTGGTGAAAAATTTGGAGAAGCATGATATCACCAATGGACATCGAGAAGTCTCTGGGATTGACCCTTCTCTAAATTTCCATAAGGCTGTATAAAGGTCGAGTTAGTTCAAAAGATGGTCAATTAAATCTTGAAGAAACTTTTACGCACGCCTCCTGGATCTCCTCGTAACAGCCAATCACCGTGATGCCTCTCGGCAGACCCAGAAAATTTACACTCGCCATCTCCTACATCGAAGACCACCTTTCAGTCCAGCTATCTACAGATGAACACCCATTTCAGAAGAGGGTCAATTGAGAACACAATCTGTTTGTGCGTTGTCTGCGATAAAATCGTATCTGTCTGAATTACTGCTAGTAGAACTATCTTACAGAATCGTTTCTGGGAAGCTGTAAAGCTTATTTATAACGAATATGTTTTCAACTACAGTAAATAATCTGTTTTAAAATTTATTTGTGTATATAGGTATGTAAAAAGATACATACAAAGTTAATATTCCATGCTCACGTGCATGAGTGATGCAGAATACATTGACAGGAAGAAAGTTTTAATTTTTTTTTTTTTTAAATTAAGAATATAATAAAAAATTCTTTCTTTCTTTTAATCTGTTATTTAATTTTTTAATCTATTCTCTGTTTTCTTAGACTTAAATGATTAGTAATATTCATCCCTAAAACTTATATAAAATGTTACAGTATGTGTAAGAAAGTAACGTTTTATGTTTATGTGTGTGTTTTTTTTTATGTTTATGATGTTCTTTTATGCAACTTTTTTTAAAGTTTAAAATAAAGTATCGCTTTTGTACGTTTGTTTTTCTTAGTTTTAGATTTTCCTATATAATTCGATTCATAAATTGCAACAACAAACTCTATTTAAATAAATATTATATAATTTAACAAACGCCGTTCAACATCTCTCGGCTTCAACTCGTACGGCACCCAAATTCCTTGTTTCTGAATTATTCCCATGACTTTCATTCGTTTTGAAATGGCTTGTTGCGTCACTCCCAATGATCCTGCCAATTCTTGTTGCGTTTGACACGAGTCTTGATCAAGTAATGCCTCCAGTTCTGCATCTTCGAAAACCTTCTCTCTTCCACCGCCTTCGACGTCAAAATCACCGTTCTTGAAGCGTTGAAACCACTCTCGGTACGTTCTTTCACTAATAGCGGCCTCACCATAGGTATATGAGAGCATTGGATGAGCCTCAGCCACAGATTTCTTCATATATCAAAGCAGAAAATTAAAACCTCCCGCAAATGACAAGAATTTGGCTCGTAAGCTGACATGTTTAATCGAGAATAACTTTTTTTATGCGACACAAATCGACTAATATTTCGATGGCGTTATGTTTACAAATACCTAAGCTTATTGTATGACATCTACGATCTATTTATTTCGACTACCACACACTTACCGCTGCAGCCATCTATGGCAAAACAGCGGAAGCAAAGTTGTACACCTAATACAACTCCTGTTTTGATTTTTTCAATTATATATATATATATATATATATAGTATTGTGACATCTCTCGCGTTCTTCCTCTAACATAACCTCTATGTTCTTTTTACGGGCCCCGATTAATGGCAAAACTTTTCCAACCCAAATCCAAAAAGTGAAACGAAGCATAGTCAAATAAGATAACCTTGAAAAAGGGTAGAAAGTTCAGTGTAGAGAAGATAGAAGTGTTGATCGACGGCTTAGAATCAAGACGCCACCCCGCCCACTAAACCAAGGTAGGAAGATTATATTCTGAACGCTAGTATATTATTGAGATTGAGATTAGGTAGATATAATATATTTATATTGATAAGTGATCTAATTGCGCGATCTGAGTTAGTTAAGACTCGTATTTTGGTTTTATTCTCACTTAATATAAGTTTGTTCGATATCTAAGTAATCTAAGTTAAATTCTTAATAAAAGTCATATTAAGAATTAGAAAATGTCTCATCATTCCGAGAATCCCACACCTCTAATTTACGCTGAAACCCCACGACATAGCTATCGAATGATGGCCATGTCGCAGTATATATATATATGTGTGTGTGTCACTAACATTAAATTAAAAGAATTTCAGAAACACTCCTTCACAATTTTCGCATCAGTAAACGGATTCATATGATTATCAATAATATAACAAACTTTTTTGGGTATCTCTGTTTCAGCTGTTGCATTACCACTGACAAAACAATTTGTTGCTGTTGTCAAGAGACAGAGTCATTCAATGAGTCCTGTTTACTGGCATTTTTAAATACTTAAGTTTCGGTAAAAATCAAACAAGTACTGATCCCCATGTGTGTCTTTCACTGCAAAACGGTCAACCTCCAAAACGTTCGAATATTTTTCACTTGCAAGGTATGAAGGATTGTAAACAATTAGCTCCAGCCATAAAATTGTCACTACTCTACTATTGTTTGTTATCACTAACCGTAACTGTTAAAAATAGAAAAGATATTATCAATTCGCAGCCATTCGACTTCGTAAGTAAAAAAGCAAAATTAATAGATTTGATTTCTTGTCAAAGAATTTCCCACCAAATTTTTAATACACTGTTCTTAAATAACTGAATTTCTCAAAAGCAGTGGGTCATGACCGAGCCATAAAGGCTCGGCGGGCTGGGTCAGTATCGCTGGATTACAATAGTTCATTAATTACTATTTTTGAATTCTGTACTAAAGGGGAGCTGTTCAACGTTTCTTGCAACTATTTAGTACATGTCCTCTCATCAAAATAAATGTTTAAACTTGCTACATACTTACAAACTTACTCTTTAATGAAACAAAAATTACTTTAGAGACTTTTTACCATAAAATAAACTCAAATACCCCAACTCCATTCTCAGTGTTTAACATTTTTTTTTTTTTTTTACTTATTTTTTTTTCTTTTATCTAAATACCAGAGAATATCTTTTCCACATATGTAGGTCTCAAAATTCTGAAGAAAAAAAAATCGACCCACCTAGATTGAATATCATTGGGGTTTAAAGATATCTATTTATTAAATTTATGTTAAACTACATTCTCAAATCTAAATTTGATATCACCATTTGTCAAGGTACATGGGTCCTCCTCATGTGGGTAACATGGATATCACACTCATTAGTTTGACTGCGGTAGAAGAGAGTGTAATGCAGCTTGGAAGAAGCCTTTGAATTAAACTCGAAATGTTAAAATAAAAAACAGTGAGCAATTTACATTTATTAACCATCCGATGTATTGGTGAGTAACTCTGACTGATGTGATGTAGTGATTGGATTCGATTCCCGGAGAAGACATTAATGTTTGTAAATGTATAGGCTCATTGTGTAAAGGGGGAGGGGGTATTCTAAGTAGCCGTTGAGTCTTATATCCTCTCGTGTGGTTGGTGAAAGGGCAAAAAAGTGTAAGATGCCCCGACCACCTCCAGCGTCTTCTCCCACAAAATTGGAGTTTAACCAATCCAAAACATACTGCCACATGTATGGTGCTCAAAGCTACGGCTAAAGACAGGCGTACATCTAGCCCTTTGCCGCGATAAATCTCGTAGTTCTTTGTACATATCTGAATGAGGTGTAACCCTTTTGAGTCTAACAAAATGTAAATGATCCGTGAACTTTAAACATAAAAGTGTTAACACATATATTGTACTGGCACTCGAATCATTTCCAATCTCGCCCACACGCCCTCTCCTTTTAAAGATAACCATCCGTTATTATCCCCAATAGTCTACTTCATAGAATATTTTCAATTATTCGATAGCGGTGCTCATTTGAGAAATGTGGTTTTTCTCTAGCTTTTTAAAGTGTCAATTTCTCTATAGGAAACAAAACCCAAGTTAGATGGGATTGCACATTGTTACAAATGCCACCATTTTTCTTACAGGCGAAATTTTTTTATATGTATTATTGGGGGAAAAAAGAAACTTGTTTTGAAACCACAAAATTGTTACTTTTTCTTTCAAAAACCAAAAAGAAAAGAAATTGGTGAACGAAAAAGATATGCAAATACAGAATTAAATGAATAGAGTTACAGTATACGAAAAAAATGTTATAATTTTGCTGTTGTATAATATATTCTAAAACATGGTTAAACGCATAAATCAGTATCACATACAGTGCATGGATGAAGAATATTTTTCTTTGAGCAACTAACATATTTTCTCGATGCATTTCTTTCGAGAGATAAAACATAACCTACTCAGAAGGAAAAACAAGCAATATTGATTAGCTCTGAATTTCAACGTACCTGTAACATACTCTTTCAAGTTCCTTCCCCATCTTTCCTTCGAAATAAACATATTCCTTGTAAACCCTTTCAATGTCCTTTTATTGTATTCGAAAGAAGTTGGACTAGTTTAAATAGAGCGTATAAAGGAAATAATCGTTCTTTTGGACGGATGGATATCGTCTGGGGAACATAACGCAGCTTTGGTGAGGCGGATATATATGCCACCGGCACTTAAAGGGTTAGGCTACATATGCTGAACACACTTCTTTTGATAAGGAAATATTTAAATGCATGTGTATAAATTAATTAAAATATCTTAAACCATTTCACTTATTCGGTAATTTAGATTGAAATATTTTTGAATCAGTGATTCTGCTCTAGATTAATAAAACAATACAAAGCATTTATCAATAAATTTTTTAAAATCAATGAATGTTAAACTGAAATATGGAGATTCTCTGATGTTTAAAGTCATTTTCTCATTGAAAAATAATGAATAAATAATATTTTTATTGTAATAAATACACTTAGTTTAAATTTTGAATGTAACCGTAAATAATCTACACAGTAATAGTAAGATTATTTTTTTTCAAATTAGAAAGTGAATATATATAACCCATATTTAACAATAGAGTCTGTTTTAAAATTATATTGTTCTTATTAATATCTTTCAATTCATACGCCCCATAATAACACGGTTAAGTATTTTTTTAAATATAAAAAACAATTTAATTTCTCACATTAAAAAAATTTAAAAACTTCATCCCGTTGTTTTTTAAAAAACTTATAAAGTTGCTAATTAATCATACATAAAAATTTCTTTACAAACGTCTTAAATTATATGGGGTTATGCGGGGCTGCAATTGTAACAAACCCCGACAAGAATCATTTCAAATTTATGGTTTTGTTAATTTATAATAAAAAATTTTTTTGAAATACAGTAACGTTATTGCTTTTACTTATCCTTTTCTTCTTTTTTAAATTTTTCTAAATTTGTTAACCCAAAAAAATGGTTTGGGTGACAATTATAATAAAAAAAATATTTTATTTTTGGGAAAAATAAAAAGAACAGTAAATGTAAATGTTTCTACAATATATTTCTTTAAAAATTATTACACCCTTGAACATTGAAGGATAACACATTGGTTTTTTAAAAAGGGAAAAGTATTTTTCACTCTCAATTTCTTAAAAATTTATTTTTGAATAATATTATGCAAAAAATTTTTAACATTTTGATTTTAACCCTTTTCCCCAAAGGGTTTCTTTTAAAAAAGAAATTTTTGCTACTGGAAAAAAAAAATGCGTTTTATTTCTTGGTTTTTCCAAAAATTTTTGAAATATTTTTAAAAATTTTTTGGAAACAAAAATTTTTTCCAATTTCTTTCATATAAATTGAGCTTGGATATTACTTCGAAACTATCTCCTACATGGTTTTCAATTATTCATATTGCCAGAAAAACCCCCCTTTTTTTAATCTTGGAATTCCATTTTTTTTTAAAAAAAAAGAAACTAATTCCACTTTTTTTTCCCCCTTATAAAAAAAAAGGGGTATTAGTTTTTTTTATAGCACATCATGTTGTTAATCAAATCGATATTTTAATGGGGTCAGGGGTGGAAAAATTTTTACCTTGGTAATATACTGATATTTTTTCTCCCCCCGAAGCCGATGGATTTTAAATTTCCATGTTTTTAAAAAAATTTAAAAAAGGGAAAATTGGGGAAAACGGTTGCTTTTAAATTAAAATCTGGGAAAGGGGGAAAAAAACACAGAAAATCCCAATATTGGAAAAAGGGAAACAATATGGAAGTTTTTTCGGTAAAAAAATTTGACTTTTCAATATTTAAATTTTTTTTTCAAAACTTATATATGGTAGAACTCCCCGATCTAGTTTCAATACTTCAATCGATATTTTACTTCCCAAATTCGTTTTGCCCGTCCCCTTTTTTTGTCAATGGGAAGGAAAAGAAAAGTTCTTAGGCCCTAATGGGGGGTGAGACTTTTAAAAGGGAAAAAAGGGTAAAAAAGGTTTTTTTTTTTGTATTACCCAAATCGATCACTCGTGGTTTTTTCCCGAAATTTTTAAGCTCCCCGGCATAAATCATTAAGTTTAAAAAATCCCAAAATTATATTTTTGACACACAATATAATAAAAACCCCTTGCCCTGCCAGATAAATTTAAAAAAATTTCCCCCCTGGTTTTTCCAAGATTTTTTTTTTAAAGAAAATAGAAAATTTAAAAAAAAATAGTATATTAAGTTGTTAATATATAATTTTTTTTAATAGCATTTTTCATTAAATTTTTTTTAAAAAAAAATCTTTCAAGGGAACTCGTAAAGGGTGGCGTTCCCGAATTAAATTCCTGTACTGGTGCCATTTATGAGTTATCTCGCAGTGTTTTTTTAAAAAAAAGTTTTTTATACACTATTTTCTTTTCGTTTTTTCTTGATTTTATTTTACAAGCACGTCACCTAATTTAACAACAGTCAAATGTTCATACACACAACCTTAATGATCCTTGCTGCGGAAAACCTATAAAAGGGGACCCGTCTTACAGGGTTTTACAATAATGAAAATTAACTGATAAAAAAACAATCAACAGATCACAGAAAAAACCATTTTATTATTATAAAAAAATCGTTCTACCCCGCTTCGAAATCTTCCCAAAAAGAATGCCCCGTTTTTATAAACCAAAAAAATCGAGGGGGAAAAAAAAAGGGTGAGGATTAGTCAATTTAGGGGGAAACCCGGGTTTCTATGCATTTTTTTTGATGCCCACCGGGCAATCGGGAAAAACAACCTCTGTAAATACAAATACAACTGATTTTTTTTTTTCCAAAACTGGGGGGAAAATTGCAATACCGGGATACCGAATACCGGTTTTTTAAAAAAATTTTTACAGTTTTTGTAATACCGGTATTCCAAAGGTTAAAATATGGGTTTTTTGGTACACTGGAAATTTTTTTTAAAATTTTCTGCCCATATGTTCAAAGGGTCACCAACATAGCAAAAAAAATATTTAATATTTTTTTAAAGTCTCCCCCCCGGGGGGGTGGAGCTGGAAAATAAAAGTGCCTGGGACAGTCAAAAACATACTGCCCCATGTGCAAAATTTGTTTCTCCATATTCGTATCTGTAAAAACAAAAGGGTTTTAGTTGTGAAGAAGAGCGTAATATTTCGGGTATTTTTTAAATTGGGGAGTTTTTTATTCACATTGTATTTGTATATCGGACTTTTTGGGTTCAAAAAAATTTTTCTGAAATGTACTCATTAATTTAAAAACCCAAAATAATGAATAAGAATAAGATAATAATGAATAAGATTTAGGATGACATTTCAAAAATTTGTAAATATCACAGATTGAATAGTAATACTTACATTTTTTTTTTTGATTTAAATAAACAAAATGTTCCTTTATTTTTTTTGTGATTCTTTGTATACCGTTTATAATTTATAAGTTACAAAAATTTTTTTTGGGGGGACTTACGTAAATCTAATAAAACTTTACAAAAAAAAACAATAAAAACCCCCCCCCTTTTTCTAAAATTTTTTACTATGGGGATTTTAAAAACCCTTTTCCCAGTAAAAAAAGATCTAAAAAATACCGAATACCGGTTAAATGAACTTTAGGACCGATATTGCAATCCCCACTTATAAAAACTTTTTGGGCCTGTAAAAAAACACGGATGCCAAAAATGCCATCTCAAATACTTTCCAAAAAAAAAACCTTTAAAATACTGGTATTTTTTTTTGTGTCCCAACAACCCATCACTTTTCATTGGTCATTGTGAAAAATTTTTCTTTACACAAAGCAACAACAATAATAGTTTTTTTTAATTTTTTTGGGAAAGCATTTATATATATAATATATATATATATTCCTGCTTTAAACTGTAAAGGGTTCCCAGTACTTCTTCATTTTATTTTTATTTTACTGTATATATATATATATATATACATTTCGATGCACCTTTTCTCAAAATCTGTTATAGGTAAATGGTCGATTTTTTTATACAATTAAAGTACACATTTTTGAATATATTGAAATGAGCTTTTAGCAAATTTTGAATTTGCTTATAATTTATAAAATATTTTATCAAACATAGTGCAATTTAACCTATTTTCGCATAAAAAAATTTGTAAAAAATTGATTTTTGAATTTTTTAAAAAAAAGATCATTTCAGTATATATTAGCCATCATTGTAAATATATCATAAAAATTTACACACCTGTGAATAGTAGTTTCTCAGAAAAATTATATCGATCCTCAAATTTTTACATTTTAAGATAAATTGATTTTAATGTGTACAGTGAGACTTCTAATAGGCTAGGAAATAAAAAAATAAAAGGATTAACTAAAAAATACATGTTTTGGTTTATATCAGGCGTTCAACTTTTAAGCAAAAACGATGTACTTTGTTGACATTTTTTGCCATTTAAATGGGCGTTCCCCAGTTTCAACGAATATTTAAAAATAGGTTTTGAGAGCTTCTAATTACCTTAGAGTTTAAAGTAAGTTATTTTTAGAAAGTTTAAAAGCTATACAATTTAAAAATATAAAAATCTCATATTGTCAAAAAAATAAGATTTTAGCGTTCCGACACCCCTTAAATTTTTCATGGATCATTTCAATAATTCCTGACTCAAATGAGAATATGTAATCAATCTAAAATTTCAGCTCAAACTACGAGATATCTTGTAGCTGGAGGCACAAAATAACCCCTCTCCACTTTGAACTTCGTGGGTCTCGATCTGACACTGTAGATCAGGTGGCATCAGAATCAAAACTAATCAGGTGTTAAAATTTCTGATGATGAAACAAATGTATGTGAACCAGAACGACTATTGTGCAATTTACGCCTTTAAAAAATAAAAGTATAATTTTTCGATTCATTTTGCATCATAAAGGGAATAGTTTCTCAAGAAATGGAAAGGAAACCAGACATTGTTACGTTCCATAGTTAAGAACAGGGAGTCGATGGACAGATAATCAACCTCCTATTTATACGTTCAAAAGAGGGACATAAAGTATACTGGCATGCTTATTGTATAATATGATTGATCTAACTAGATAAGATTTTTTGTACTACGCCATTCAATGATGTAAAATAAATGTGAAGAAGAAACAAATTAAGTTAATACCTGTAAAATTACTTTATTCATGTATTTAAACTTTTTTATTTGCAATTTTAAAAAATGTTTCACCTTATTAGAACTAAATATTTTATCATTTCAAAATTACTTAATATGCGCATTTTTCAAAAATTT
>BMAV01004838.1:0-22891 GCA_019973955.1 Trichonephila inaurata madagascariensis
CATCCGTGTGAAAATGTTGCCTTTGGTAATGTTGAACAATTCACTTTGTGATTCCATGAGTGTTCGGAAGTAGGATGGGATGGTTTGAATCGTGATTAAATGTCTGATGTTTGGACAATCGTCCACCGCAGGGACGTCTTAAGACTCTTTGAGGCCCTGGGCCCAGAGAAAAAATTTTGAGACCTTGGTCCCCTATACAAAAGCAGGCCTTACCCGAAATCTTTAAAAGTAGACAGTAGCATGCATTGCCAAATACTCGTTCAAACGGTAATTTGAAACAAATAAATGTACACGACTCACAATCTAAAAGACCTGGGCACAAACCGACTCGACCATTGGTCGCATTTCTACAAAATGAGTTGAATGATTGCTTATGGTATCAGGCATAGGTCTAGATATGTGTGGTCAATGGTCATCCCATAATAATATAGTCTTACCACTTTTGCCAGTTGACATACAGTTTGAAATTTCCTGTGTTGCGGAGAATAATGTAAGGGGATAATATTTGACTATTAAAATCATCTGGTAAGGCAGAGTCGAGAAAGAAACGAGGCCTTCACCGAGGATGAGGCTTTGGGCCCAGGCCTTAAGACGTCCCTGGTCCACCAACTCGTATCGATCTTTTGTCATCTAAAAATGTTCAAAGATCAATATTTATAGGTAGCGGCTGTGCTTTTTTCTGTGTGAGCATGTTCAATTCCCTCTCTTGAATGAATCTAAAAATACAAGGGGTGGCGCTTACGACCTCCGTTGTTCAAAAGCTGCCTTCGTGCCTTGCATTAAGGTGCCTTTAAATAAATCTAAAACAAAGAGCAAGTACTCTACAAAGTTTAGAATAAGAAGAAAATTTGGATAAAAGACCTAAAAAGGTTTTGTCTTGCGACACTTTCACGTGATTTGTAATTTCTGAGATAGTATACAGATTGGCTTTAGGAGGAAAGGGTAACTTGACGTTCGCTAGCACCCATTTGGAACCGATCCACCAGAGCTTGTGAATTAAGAGATTTGGGCATAACTCCCTTAGAGGCAATATCTGCCAGATTTGAAGAGCTATCTATAGAAGTCCATCCTTCTTGGGGAACGAGTGATTAGATTTTAGTAACCTTATTAGTGACAAGCCGATTTTCTTTAGTAGGGGGAGAAAAAATCCAACTTTAACCTATGTGAGAACCCGACCACAAATATACTTTTTTCTAAGGGGATGGACATGATTTCCGGTATCGTAGAACACAACTGAGATAATAAGAGGACAGCGCAAAGTTCAATTCTGGGCAACGTAATATTTTTTATAGGACATACTCTTGTTTTAGGTTACCCGAAGCTTATTTAAACTTCATCGTGGGGAAGAAGTGTCCGTAGGTAAATAACTGCAGCATAGGCTTTTCCCGAATCATCACAAAATCCATCAAGTCCTGTATGTGAATACAGTACAAGTATATTCAAATGTACATATATTCAAATATCTTGGTATCTCAATCGATTTCAAAAGCTCGTTGAACGTAACTCTTTCCACGGCTTCCCGATGGAATTTAAAACAGGACCATCCTATGGTATTTTTTCTTTCCATAATTTTTAACATAATCATGGTGGGAGTAAAAGTCCTAAAGGATCGAAAATGCAAGCTGTTGTAGATTGTAATTGTCGCTTTGTTTGACCTTCGATAAAGTAATGTGATTTTTTAAGATATCCTTCCAAGACTATCCTTTGTGGCCGCGGTAGCCGAGTGGTATAGGTATCGGACCGTGGCTTGCCTTGTCACGAGTTCGAGCCCAGTACCACTAAAGACACGCCGTGTAGGGCAGCGATGCACGTTAAATCTGTCGAGAGCTGAAATGTCCTCCCGTTGGTGTGGTGTGGTAGTTAGGAGAGGGGTGCCAGCTCAGGTGTCGTCCACGTCACTTGACCATGGTTCAAAATTACGTGGTCCGTCGCCAAAAGCCCTCGTGTAGCTAAACAGTGCGACGTTAATAATCAATCAACCAAGACTATCCTTAAACTAGACCAAGAACCTTTTGAGATAAGTCTTCAGAGAACTCGACGCTACGAACACTAGATTTAAGTACCTCCAGAAGATTTTCTAGAACCAATGGACAATTAGAAGCCCGCTTTCTGATGGTGTAGCCTCCTTTTGCTAAAATGCGGTTTATGTCATCAACAAATTGGGTAGCCTTTTGAACCGAGTGAGCTCCAATAAGAAGATTGTCAACACAGAAATTACAAAAGTATAAGAGATGCTGTAAGAAACTGAAATGCATAATCTCTTGAGGATTGATGTACTGTTCTAATAGCTAGGAAAGGGGCACAAGCCGCGCCGTAAGTTACAGTCAGCAGTATGTAACTGGTAATAGGATCATGTTAATTAAACCTCCGAAACATTCTTTGAAAGTTAGCATGCTTGGAATTAACCAACATTTGTCTACAACTTCTCCACGTTCCCTGTCATGGGCACTATATACGACAGTGTTTCTCAAACTGTGGGGCGCTTCCCCTGGGGCGCGATAACCCTTCAAGGGGCACGAACATATCGAAAATAAAAGGTTAAAAAATTAATTTACTGGAGTGAAAAACTTTTCTGATATAATAAAAAATACAGATTTACATTGATATGATTTATATATTTTCTGGTGAAAAAGGTCATCAAAAATAAAAGATTCTACTTTGAACGCTCATTAGCTATCTTTGATCCTATAACAAATTTTAAAAAAATATTTTGTTTGTTTTTACTGTGTAATCCTACGATGAGAGATTTTTTATTACTTTTTTTTAATTTAAAAATATTACTTTGCTGGTTTTTCAAACTTACTGGTATGGTTACCTGCATCCCTTTTTTGGGGAAGTTTAAACTATATAATTTGTTGCGTTTTTTCACAATGTGAAAGTTTTTGATACATGTATAAGCATATTGAGCACTGAAGGATTAATTGACCCAGATTTAATTTAAGAGTATACTGAAACATATAATACAAAAAAACGTTAATTCTGGGAAAACACTTATTTGTTACCAATGACCTTGACAGAGAATCCTCTAATATGACAGTCTTAATGGGAGCTAAAATGAATTGATAACATATCTCCTTTTTTGGGAGTGGCAAACTTTTTAGAATCTTAAGGTACTTGTTAGACCGAGTTTCCGGCAGACCACTATTTTTTCAAAAAAAATTTTCTTGAACATGCTGATTTTTCCCTATGAATAATTTAGTGGTTTTAATTGTGATGTTGTACGATTGATTATTGTTTATAAATGTAAATGAGCAGAATATAAAAAAAGAGTTGGGCATCCGTGATCTCTCTGAAAGGAAATTGAAGCTGATCAAGCAAAGGAAACATTTGCTGAAATAATGCATATTAATCATGTTAGCGAAAGTAAATTTGAGGAAAGCAATAAACATGTGTGACGTCTCTCGCGTTCTTCTTCTAACATAACTCCTAAGTTCTTTGACGGCCACGATTAATGGCAAAACTTTTCCAACCCAATACCAAGAAGAGAAAAAGGATCGAATATTCAAATGAGAATATACTTTAAAAAAGGGTAGAAAGTTTGGTGAGATATCACGGCAAGCCTTTGAGATAACTTAGTGCGGAATTATTAGGAATAAAGGTTAGACGTCCTACAGCTCTGGAAGAAGGATACGCTCATCGCCATTAATAATAAGAAGGATTAAGAAAAGCTTGTGTAATCTCTCCTACAATTAACATAATAGGAATTACTTCAACCTAGGAAGGAAGGTGACTCTATAAAAGGTAATTTTTTTGTAGAAGTTAGATTAGACAGTTAATTAAATATAATTAAGATAAGTGTTCTAGTTGTGATCTGACTTGAAAATAAGGTTTAATTGTTGGCTTATTCTCACTTTTAAGAAAGTTGTTATTTAGAATTAAGTAATTTAAGTTATTCTTAATAAAAGTTGTGTTACGAATTACATAATGTCTCATCATTTAGATAATCCCACACCTCTAGCTTACGCGAATCACCCCAGACATAGTCATCACAGGATGGCTATGTCTCACATGAAACGAAAGGAAAATTTTCAATAGCTACATTAAGAACTTTATCAAGAAAATATGAATCCATAAGTGTACCACAAAATGTGCACTTCACCCTGTCAAAAAGACAAGAGCAAGAAAAAGTCCAAAAGGATATTTGTCGATCATCAAAGGACATTAAAATTACAATAACGTGAACAAAATGTGACAGTTTTGCTTTTCAAATAACTTACCTGTAATTTTAGCAAAAGTGTTTGATTTGTGTCCTTATTAAGGTCACGCACATTTGGAACAATTTAGTTCAGTTTTATTGTATATTTTCTCAAATTATGAAAGACAAATAGAAAAATCATTGAAATAGTTAAGTATATTTTCTCTTAGCTAAATTATTCACTGAAATTGTGATTTTTATCTTGTATATTGAAAATAATTATAAAAAGAATTGGGTTGCTTCACTCCCCGCGACCATTAACGTTAGTATCGAGTGCACACCTGATCCCGGGCTTTCTCGCTTTAAATATTAAAAAATAATAACAAACAAAATTAACACACAATTAGAACTTTATATTCTTTTTTTATTACTTAATATTTATTCTAAATGCTAATTCTGCGAGGCTTAAAATTACAGTTCATTCAAAACCGTTTATAATATGAGTATTCCTTTCAATAAATCATTTTACATTTTTGTAAACATTGTCATGCACTTGGTTTTACTCTCCTTACAATTAAGCTATTATATCAAGAATAATATATTATCATTTTTAAAAAAAAATAAACTCGTGTTAAGAGTGGGTACTTCAGCCAGTATAAGAACAAGTTTAATAATTATCAGTGACTTCCATGGGCTTGTCTTGCAGAGCAAAGTTTTTCAAAGGAAGGCTAAAAATTAGAAATTGACACTCAGAGTTATTTTTGATATTTAACTCAGATCTATATTTTGTCTTCAAAGTAGCCATCGCAGAAAATCCGGATTCACAAAGGTATGATGTTAAAATGGTAATAGTATACGAAATGCTTTTGTTTTCAGTGCAGAAAATTCAGCATCCACCTCTATCCAGAATTCAAAGAGTGATTTATTACAAAATTGCCCTTTAATTTCGTCATTGGATGTGAAATCTATGAAGATCTCTTTTTCGGCAGTTGAGAACCTTCTGAAGTATTTTGAAATGGATCCCTAACCCATTCGTAACTTACTATCAATTTGCCCTCGTCTGTGTACTTGTTAATGCTTTATTATCGTCGCATGCTGGCTGCGATTTAAAAATATATCTATGATTTTGTTTTAATCCACTGCCGTAAATACTTAATACCGTGAATTACAATTAACGCGTGAATTATGAAATGTACATTCAAGAGAGATTCGGTGGCTAATCGATTCTGCGAAGACTGACTAGAATTGTACGAGGTACAGCATTTTTACATGTTTTGTGCAGACGTCTGTTAGGTTGCCATTGACTCACATGAACGTTCGCGAGAATGCCAGATGTAATGGATATGATAAAGAGCAAAATAGATTAGGCTATTTTTTAATAACATTTGTACTTTTAGAAATGGATCTTGAAGGAAATATATCTTTAATTAAATATTTTTCTCAATCTGTTTCAATTTAAAAATTAGAGAAAGAAAAATAACATAATTAACCTATTTACTTAAAAAAGTAATTTACTTAAAATATATATTAAGAGTAACATATATAAAAAATTTAATACTTATCTTATTAAATTTGTTCTTAATTCAGTATTAATAAGTATTAGCGACTTCCATGGGCTTGTCTTGCAGAGCAAAGTTTTTTAGAAATTGACCCTCTGAATTCTTTTCTATATTTAGCTGATATCTATATTTTGTCTTCTAAGCAGCCACCGCATTTTGCAATATGTTCCAATTTAAAAATTATAGAGAAAGGAAGAGTAACATAATAATTATCCTATTACTTATTTTTTTTTTGCTTAAAAGTAACATATACAAAATTTAATACTTATGTTATTAATTTGTACGATTTATAATTAAGATCGTGTATTGTAGCTTTAGCGTCAAAGTGCATTATTGCATTCAGTAATTTATTAAAGTACAAGGGGGGCGCGATAAAAATTGTGATTGAAAAGGAGGGAGCCAGTATTGAAAGTTGGAGAAGCACTGATATACGATCTAAATTTAATAAGCAATGCACGGTTACTCTTTCAAGACTCAATATACTCCTGTTTGTATAGATAGTGTGGTAGTTAGGAGAAGATTGTGCAACCCAGGTGCCGAACTCATTAATTGATTGAAGCACAGTCTTACGAGGTCCATCGTCAATATCCCTCGTGTAGTTTTATAGTGCGATGTTAATAGCAGGACTTGGAGAGCAGCTGGCTCTTTTGATCCCCAATACAAGCCAAGATGTGTGTAGGAGGGGCTTGGGTCACACTGCAATTTAGACAAGAAGGGTAAACTTTAAGACCCGCCACATGCCGTTGAGCTTGAGTATGTTCACTGCGAAACCTAGCAAGAGTACTTTCTTCTCGCCGCCTACTGCCTGTCCCAAGCAAAGCAGCACCGGAACGGTTTCATACCACTCATGTCCGGGGGCCTGCCTCCAAGAGCAACTGATATCTTGTTTGACCCGGGGAGCAATTTCTGAAAAAGGAAGCCACCTTGCGTAGAATCTTTATGGTTACCCTCACGTGCCAACACATCTGCAATATCATTCCCGCAGACATTCACGTGGCGCGGTACCTCCTGAAAAAAGATCTTAACATTGGCACTCAAGCTATTTAATAGCTGGATAATACTCGTTGTCGTTATGTCACCATGCCTCCACCATTCAGATAGAGCTGCGGCTATCACTGAATATCCAAATTATCCAAATATCTGCATTCACACTCTCAGTAAATTAAAATTTAAAAGCCTTCTCATTAGCTAAGAGTTCTACCCGAAAATCTGATCAGGAGTTCTCTTACAGATCCTAATACCATTCCCTTTTGGATGAAAATTCCACTTTTCAAGACAGCGCCCACACCCATTCTGCAATCAGTACATATCTGTAATGCATCACACAGGACCTTATGATTAGTCTCTAAAGCAAGCCGCCTAAGATACTCTACATGTTGAGTGCCCTTGTGAGTGTATGAGGATAATTTGGTATTAAAAAAGACCCGTTCATAAAACGACGCAGAAATATCCGTGCAACGGACAAGAGACATATTCTACTTCGTTATGCAACCATCCCTCACTTTCAGCATAACTAAGCGATCTCCTCTTACAAGCACACAATTTGTGCCAATTGCACACATAACTAGAGGTTCTGTGCTGGCCACCATAACTGATGAGCTTGGCAAAGTATTTAACCAAAAGGTAGCTGCTTCGTAATCAGAGAGGTTGCAAGTCAGCTTCATACAAAACAATATACCTCGGGCAGCTATTGCGGAGACTAGTGATGACTCTGGCAGCAGAGAGTTGTACCCTTTCTAGTTTATCTAAGTTGCTAGCAGAGGCAACCTGATAGACCTGTACACCATATTTAAGGATAGATGTAATGAGAGCAATATATGTATTTCGAAGGGTCCGAACATCCACTTCCGGCCAGAAATATATTTTAAAATTTTCATTCGCTTTTTGCTTCTAACCACCAAATTGTTTATATGAGCACATTTCCATAGTCTACTAATCTAGGATAAATCCCAGATATTAGGGATGCTTTTCGTAATTCAGTCGACTTACAAGTAAATAAGGAATGTGGTTAGCCTAGTGGTTAGTGCATCGGACTCTAGACCGAAGGGCCTGGTTTCACGCGCAGTTCGATGATTGCCCAAATACCCTCCGAGTACACACGGAGTAATGTGCTCGTTAAACGCGTCCTGAAAGTATTGTGGGCAAGTCGCAGCAGAAATCACAGGTGCAGGGATCTAGAGAATATTTACCTCACCTCCAGTTCCGTGCCTAAATGGTTTAGGTGAAGATAGGTGGTCCCACCATCTATCGTGTAGAAGTTCAATCTGTCTAAGGCTCTGGCACTTTTCACATTTCTCTGACAACACAACAACAACAACCACCCAGTAAAGAAATATCGGGTTCATTGTGTAGCACAGATGTCTTGCCGGTGGTAAAAAGGCTTGATACAGACTTTGAGGGATTAAATATTATTTTATGCGTTGCATCAAACTTTTCCAGCCGAATGAAGAAAGAGTTCATTTTGTTCTGAGCATTAATTAAATTTGTATTGCCGATATTATATGGTCAGCATACAACCCCATGCAGTGATTAAAATTGGCTTCAGTCTCAATGGTGGCTATAAGTGGGCGAAAACAAAGCGGGACCGGAGCGCAAACCGTATGTTGGTAATCTGGCTCAATCTTATTTTTTCCGAGGCGATGTCTTTAAACTTAGCTTGCTGACTTCTTAAGGGCCAGGTATATAAGACAGAACTTCCCACTGATTTTGAAAGTGATGTAAAGTTTACAAAAAAGTTTGTATTTTCAGACCCTCTCGAAGACTTTTGATAGATCAAGAAAGGCAGCTACTGTGATTTGTGGGCTTAGATTATGGGCATCCCTAATCTCTCAAGGGCTAAAATGTAAGAAATTATCCATTGTGGAGTGACCTTTCCGAAAACCAAACTGGTTGGGAGGTATTAAATTGTATTGGTCAAGATAGGAAGAAAGTCTACGCTAGTACAATCCGCCAACGGGTTTATACGAGATGCTGGTAAGTTTGATTGGTCCTATAACTGTTGAGTTCATTAGCCGGTTTGTCATGTTTTCTAATGGAGTATTTATTTTCCAATCACTAGTTAGATTTACCATGCCGATTTGTCAAGTCTTGCAATGGATCAAGTTTACTCTTGTAGCTGACGTACATAGTCCACTGATGTTACATTCCAATATTCCCCACCTCATTGACTCCTGCCCGAAGAAGAAAATAAGTGGACTGTAAGTTACATTTCGGAAGGAAACCTCTACTAACACCCCGAACGCATCCCTTTCTATCCTACACGACGGACGATACAATAGGTTTAGAATTCTCAAGCAAACGAGTCATGATAAAAGGTAAAATATGCATCTTCATGAAACTAAGATCGTGAGGCACCCAAAAGTCCGACTTCTTTGCCGCTTCGAAGTGCATTTAGCTGAGCCTATTAAATGACCTCGGACGCCTTGGTCGACACACAACCAGGAGAATACACTCCTACTAGGTTTCTGATTTCTCGAGTTCTTCCATTCTAGTTTGGCCCCTTGTTCCTTTTCATTGTTTTGACCCCTCGATAGCTCATTGGTATAAAAATTACCTCAATTAAAAATAAAACGATCACACACAATATTACTTGGACTGTATCTCCATATTCCACAAACACACTTTCTCAACGCTTATGGCGTTCTCATCTCTACTTCTCCCTGGCGATCGCAGCGCCATTTTAGGATAGTGGCCAGGCGTCACAACACTAGGAATGTCAGGGAAATCCCGGTAATGTAATTGTCATTCCCGAGATTCCCAGAAATATCTCAGCATTTAAAAAAAAAAATTAAAACAAGTTATTTTTAAATAAAAATCAATATCTATATAAAAATAAGGATACATATAAATTCCAAAATTATCATTATATAATGTGCCTAAAAATGCAAACAATATATAATAAATTATTTATATTTAAAATAGGATCTCAGAAAGCATAAGCAATTTTTTTATACTATTATTACTCAGCCTGTTCTCCTTAGTTATGTGACGAACAATCCGGCAGCAGAAAATGCTCTCGGCTTCAAAATGATGGAGGAGGAATTGTTTTTAAAGCCTCTCATAATGTTTGGTGATGGATTATCATTCGAGTCGTATAACCGCATTTCCTGCCTCATGATTTTCTTGTTGAAACTAGTACTTTTTTTTGTTTGAACAATATAAAACTTTTTGTTTTAGAGTAAATTGCTTTCTTATTTTTCGTCCAACGTCAGAGAGGTTCTTCTTTCAAAATCTCCATGCTCTTTCTTTTGAGTGTGAAGAGTTGATATTGATTCCCTTTTCTTCAGAAAACCTTTAACCTCTATTATTTGAGCTTGTCTAACCAAACAATTTTTACTAGGCAATCGCGAAATACTCCATAGTAACTGCAGCCGTTTCAGTACACTTTCTCCCAAATTCAGCTATTGCATTAATCGTATTAAATTAATTCTTTTCGGATTAGAGAATATTTTATATTTTCTTTCAAAGTTTGAATTTTGTCTTCAATTCAATTCCTCCAATAAAGAAAGAAAATACACCTCTTCAGTCAACATGCGACATGTCTGACCTACGATAACCCTATCGGGGTTTGAAGCGTAAGTGTTAGAGGTGTGGATTCTCGAATGATGAGACATTTTAGAATTTTAATATGACTTTTTATTAAGAATTTAACCTTAAATTACTTAGGATATCGAACAAGCTTATATATTAAGTGAGAATAAACCAAAAACACGTATCCTTACTCACAACACCGATATAATATATATATATATTTAAAGAAACATAGTATTCAGTAAAAAATAAAATAAAATTAAAGGAGCTCCTTATTGCTTTATATGGATATTTTTATGCATTCTAAGTTTTAATTCTTGAAGATTAAAATATTACTGCTAAAAACTTCGTAAATTTAATTCTAAATTGTATGAATTAAATTGAATTAACTTTTAAATAAACTTAGCAGTTAAATTCTTTGAAGCATCAATAAATAATTTAATTTTAAAATAGAAGTTTTGTTGCATTATCTTTTCTAATTTTGCTGAAACTGTTTATTAGTACATTTTTGGTTTACTCCAGCAAGCATATTATCTGATTTTAAATTGATTTTTCTTTTTTTTCCCAATTTGAGAATGAGATAAATTAATTGGTTTGTTTTATTGTTTATATATTAATATTATTTATAAACTCTAAATTGTTGTGTATACTTTTTAAAAAAATTAATTCATCTTTAAAATCTAATTCTCTTATTTGAACAAACTGTAATGATTAAAACCTTGAATAACCCAAATGAAGAATATTTGAAAGAAAGCATTGCCACACAGCTTTAAGTTTGTTAATCTATCTTAAGAATTAGTTTGGGGCTAGTATTATTAATCAAGAATTACTGATCGTGAAATATAAAATTGGCTGATCATTTATGAAATTAAAATACCAGCTTATGAGTCATTTTATGAACATATTGATTTTATTAATATTCTTAAATTTAAAAGTGTTATTAATATGCCCTCATCTATGATATATATATTTACCTGCTAATGCCTTTTAACTAATTACTGCTATGTTTGATTACAATTTACAAAGAACTTTTTGACTAACGTGTACACTCTACTTTTTAAATTTCCTTGTGAAATTTCCAACGTAAATCCCAGACATGTGGAGCTTTGAATTTGTTGTGGGAAATTTATTCAACTGGCAGAGTGCCTTATCTAAGAATTCAGGCATGAAAAAGACAGCATTTTATGTTTGTTTAATTCATTTTATAAAAACTTAACCCTTAACTATCGCAAGAAAAGTTTTGAAATTCACCCCTGCAGTGCCATTGCTTTTCCCCACAGGCGCATATTATATCAAGTTTATTGGGAGAAAGTAAAGGCATGCTTTTCCCTTCTGAAAATCTTGCTTACTTCACTCTTTTAAAAAAGAAATGCGCGATGCAAAATAATAAAATAAAAATAATTAATCTCTAGAGTCAACAATATAATACACAAATTAAATTATAACTTATCCGTTCTGTGATATATCCTGAAACATGGTTGAACATAAACCAGCGTCTCACCTCAGTGCATTCATACAAAAATTAAAATGCTCCCATACATGGTAAGCAAAAGACAGCAAATGAATAAAAAGAAAGAGCACACTTAAAACGAAAAAACTGCTTAGTTATAAAATTCATTTTTTCATGGTTTATACCCTTTCAAATTTTAAGAAACACTGTTAATGTCATTTTAATGTATTCCAGCGCCGACTAGTTATAAAACAGAAAGCAGGACAATGCAACCGTATACACACATAGATACGATTATACATGTCTGGGGCACTAAAGGTGCTAGCTCAGCAGTACGTGCATACACGCCAACGGCATCTTAAAGGGGTTAATGAACCTTCTAAGACAGTGGTTTAATATGTACCAAACTCTAATGAATTTATGAATAAGGGGAAGAATATATTTACTCAAATGAACTCGTACTTTTGTATTTAAGATGAGGTGTAATTATCTCAAATGTAAAACTGCTGCTCTATTTTAACATTAGCACATATTAGTATTATCTCTAGCACAAGTTCGTATTAAGCTTTCAATTTGAAGCACAGTGGGTACAATAATATTTTAGGTTCTAAATCTGTCAGGATAAGCTAATGAAAATATCCCAAAATTCAAAATTGAATGAGTCCAATTCTAATACAAAGTAATATGTCGTTAGAACGTTATTGAAGAGAAGAATTTTATTTCTTCACTTATTGTATCAGAGTTAATTACCAGATTCTTGGGAAAACAAAAATTTAGCAATGAAATATTTATTATAACTTAGCATGTAATTTGTGTGTACAGTAATAAAAAGGATGTTCCCCTTCTACGAGATAAGTAGAGAATATAATATCTATAAATTAGTGTAAAAAAGCTTAAAGTATGGAATTGAAAATGTTCATAGTTTGAAATACTCAGTTATTGTTTTAGGTGCCCATGATTTATAAATTTGTTGGCTGAATATAAATTTTAGAGATACTATAAATCAAGTTCTTTTCTTTTTTTAAAGTAAACTAATTCTAAGGTATAAAAATTATTTATATTATATAAAGTAATTATTAATCACTGCTCTATACAATTCTTTCTTGCACATAAATTTTTTCATTTCTAGCCTTTAGGTGATGTTGTGTGCTGTCAAGGAAACGGTGCCACGAGGTGCCCTTCAGAGATGTATCATATCATGAAACAGGCCTGGGACTAAACCATAATCTAGACCGACATTTGCTGATATCTTGAAGAGACTTGAACATCTGAGAGAGTAATAACAGATCAATACTACAGGTAAAATGATGTTTGTGTTATTTGTCATCTTTGTTAGTATTTTGATAGAAAAATAACATGTTAACAGGATTTTAGAATTTTCAATATGAAATAAAACTAAAAATATTTGTTTTATCGAGTAAAAAACTTTTATTTTTATTTATAAATTCAGGATAATTCTTTTAGACAGAAATGAAAGGAGTTAAGTGTCAGTGATAACTGCAACTGTGAATGGTACTTGTGTTAACTGTGTATTGTAACCGAGGAGCATCAATTGCTCGTGTTGTTAAAGGTTGTGATGATGCCATATCTCATGCTAATAAAATAATTTAATGGAGTTGGATGCAAATGTTCTAAAGAACATTCTGAAACGAATAAACATAACATGGTGTCAGCCAGCGATTATATCGGATTGAAAAGATATCCACGTGCGCTATGGAAGCCTTCCGACCCCTGGTATGCCCACTGCAATTTTCGCTGGGAAATGTGAAAGAAACAAGTAAAAATGAGGCAAGAACTGGAGAATTATCTGCTGGCAACAGAAAAAGACGACGAACAGATAAAGTAAAATAGCAATCCTTGTTGAACTTATTGGGCAGTGAAGGAATTTGAAATATACAAACACCTTCAAGTTAAATCGAAAGCTTAATTTTTTTCGAAAATTCTTCAAAAAGTTTGAGCAAATATTGCTCACCTCACGGACAGAATGTTGCTTATGAGCTGCTATGTTTTTCATGTGTTCAACTGGAGGCCAAGCAATTGAGACATATGTCACCAGCTAAAGACTTTAGCATTCTACGCGAGTTTGCAGAGCAAGAAAACGGATTATCTGAATCGCATCGTCTTGGGAATTAAACACAGTGGGGTTACAAGAACGACTCTGCGAGAAAATAAATCAGTGTTGGAAAAGCGATTGAAATCGTCCGGGCAGCTGAAGCGAAAGCCGGGAACAAACCGAAATATGAAGCACGATACAGCCATAATAAATTTTGAAGGAAAATCAGAGCAACCAAAAACCCAGTACAATTGCAAAAGTGTGGACAAAAACACAAGCCCGAGAGTGTCCGGTTGGGGAAAAATTGTAAGTGCAAAAAAAAAACTATTTTTTTGCAAATGTTTCCAGAATAAAAAGAAATTCATAAAGAAATTCCCTGAAAATGAACTGGTTTTTATATTTTACTTGAAGCAAAGGGGCCAAATAAATAAATTTAACTCACCTTATATACTTTCATTAAACGAAAATTTTAAAAATTCAAACAAAAAAGGAAAAAAATTTCAAAAAAAATTTTGGAAAAAAATTTCAAACAAAATTGGTAAAAAAATTTTTAAAATTGAAAAAAATTTCAAAAAAATTTTTGAAAAAATATTTTTTTTAAAAAAAAAAAAAAAATATTATTAATAATAATAATTAAAAAAAATTATGTATGTATGGTGTGTGTGTGTGTGTTTTATGTGTGTGTATGTTGTTGTTGTATGTATGTATGTTTTAGTATTATGTATTTTTTTTTTTAATTTTTCTATTAATTTTTTTTGAAAAAAAAAATTTTTTTTTTTTAAATTTTTGTTTAAAATTTTTTTCACCAATTTTTTTAAATTTTTTTCACCAATTTTGTTTTGAAATTTTTCAGCAATTTTGTTTGAAATTTTCCCCAAAAACCCAAAATTTTTAAATTTTCCCAACAATTTTAAAATTTTTTTAAAAATTTTGGTTTTTTTTTAAAATTTTTTTTCTTTGGTTTTTTTAAATTTTTTTTCATTGGTTTTGTTTAAATTTTTCATTAGTTTTATGTTTTTATTCATATCTTAAAACTACTGTTTTTTAAACTCAATATTCTTTTATTAAACTACAATATGTTTTAAAAGTTTTTGCTTTTTTCGTAATTTTCCCCCGAAAAAAAAATCAATGGACCTTTAGAGATTTTTTTTTATCCCACCGCCGTTTTTAAACCCCGTTTTTGGGAAAAATGTGTTTTTCGCTATACCTTCATGGTTTTTTCCCTTTAAAATTTAAAAAAAACAGAACTATGGAGGTATGAGTATTGCAAATTTCCTGGAAAGTTTTTTCAATACTTTTTAAAATTATCAATTTTTCGATTTCGGGAAAACTTGAATTCTTTTAGAAACACAGTTCCTTTTAATTATTGAACTGCAGTATTTTTGTAGTAACTGCAATTTTTAATGACTATCATATCTTTGGGTACATACAATGAATGACGATACATTTATAAACAAACTTTTTTTAAATACATTTCGTTTTACTACAAGCATTTCTATTTAGATACATCGTTTTTTCAAAAGCCTAATTCATTTCCCTTTTCCCCGCCTCCCTCTTCATCGTCAAAATTTTTAACGTTCCATCGCATTTTTTATGAGTAGATCCATTGTGATCTCTTCCGAATATTGCATGACATCGGGGGTAAGTTTATCCAGATACATGTACGTGGCCCGGGTCTAGGGGGCCCAAAGACAATGTTTTTTAAAACCGTCCAATTTCAGGTAATTTTTCAACAAACCACACATCAAAAACGTTTCCATATCGTTCACAGGTATCCAAACAATGTTTTCTGAAAACGCTTCGTCTGGGGGCACCATGATGGAAGGTGAATGTTTCAAGTTTTTCACGATATCTTGGTGAGTGAAGTATTGCAGACTGTTTAAACTGGGCCGAACTTCCACCTCTCTATGGGTATAGGGATTTACAAATAATAAACGACAAGGGATCCATTGAGAGGAATATCTCATCCACTCGATCGATGCAATGTAGTCACAGTTGCGAATGCTGAATGACATTGTCAGTGGTAGGTATGGTAGAACACTCGAGTGGGTTTTATATAAAGCATGTCAAAGAATTTCGCAGCATGGCTCGAGACAAATTTTTCACAAGAAAAATTTTAATAAAAATAATTATTAATTTAAAATATATATATATATTAATTTTTTAATTATACAATTGTGTAAAAAATTTTTTGTCTTGAGACATGCTGTGAAAATTTTTTTGTCTTTGATAAAAAACTTGACTTTGAATAAAGTTGAGACTTGAGACTTTTTTAAAATATTCTTTATTACAAACAATTTTTTTCAGATAGTACAAGCATTTTTGCAAATCTAATCGTCAGTCCCAAAAAAAACTTTATATTTAAGCTAAAATGTTTACTTCCACAGCTTGACAGTTTTAATAATTATTTTGAAATTTTTTTGTCTTGAGACATGCTGTGAAAATTTTTCTCTTTGGACAAAAACTTGACTTTTGACAAATATTGAGACTTTTTTTAAAATATTCTTTATTACAAACAATTTTTTCACATATCCAAAATAGTACAAACATTTTAAACAATGTCAGTCCCCAAAAAAATCCTTATATTTAAGCTAAAATTCTTACTTCCACAGCTTGACTTAATTATTATTTTAATAATTATTTTGTCTTGAGACATGCTGTGAAATTTTTTTGTCTTGGGAAAAAACTTGACTTTTGACAAATATTGAGACTTTTTTAAAATATTCTTTATTACAAACAATTTTTTCACATAGTACAAACATTTTTACAGTCCCCAAAAAATTTTTTTTAAGGGCTAAAATTTTATTTCCACAGCTTTAAATTTCATTCAAAAAAATGTATCAAAAGGGGGGTTTTTCCCCAAATACAGTGTACCACGTTGGGAAGTACTTGGGTCCAAGTACATGAAAGGTGGCGGTCCATGGCTCCAATGAAAAAAAGTCCCATCCTTGGTTTTCCTTTTTTGCAAGTAGTTTTTTCTAAATGAAATTTTAAAAAAATCTTCAAAATCCATTACAGGAACTCGAATCGTGTCATTTCCATTCCAATCATTGTCCTCGTACAGGGTTCAAATTTTTTAAAATTTTTTGTACAAACATCTTGGTAGGTGAACGATTGAAGTGTCCAGCCCTCGGCCAAATTTTCCCCTCGGCTGTTGTCTGGGATTCAAAAAGGGGGAATTCGAATCGGAATCCATCGACCCCGATAGAGCACCCTTTGGATGGCGCCCAAATAATCACAATTTGGTCTGGTCAGGGATAAAAAAATATTCAAGGATGGCATAAAAAAAATGGTTTTAATTCAAATTAATCTAGAGCCATCCACTCTACCCTTTTTGGGGAAAAAAAATTTTTTATTACTCAAATATATATATTTATATATATATATATATATATATATATATATATATATATATTTAATAAAAAATTTTTAAAATTTTGGTTAATTTTCTTCAATAATCTTGGTTTAAATTTTTTAATTTGTTTTGTGTTATATAAACGGTATAAAAGGTCATGGAATTCATTTTTTTTACCCCTTTCCCTCAAGTAAAGTATGTTTAAAAAAGGGTTTAAGTTTTTTTTGAAATCCTTTCTATGACCCTTTCGGGTTTTAAAAATTTTTCCCTGATTGTCTCTATTTATCCCTTAGAATCTCGTGGACGATGACGGTCAAGTTTATCTTTCTCAAACATTTTTTGGAGCCTTCCAGCGACCAATTGTTACCCTTTTCATTTGCCGAGGACAGGTGTTTTACAAGGCCAAAAGAATTTGGCATGTTGATGGGTTACAAACGTTCCCTGGGAAAAGATTCGCAAATTTTTTCCCACGAGTCGCCTCTGTCCAAAAGATGTACTGCCCCCGCCCATTGGAATCCCCAAAAGTTACCCATGTCAAAAAACCCGCCGTGTGTTGAACCACGAAGAGGTTCTCCCCTTTTTCTTTTTTAAAAAGGAAAAAGAGAACATGTCAAGAGTATCATCAATTTGAAAAAGATCCTCGGTGGAAGGGGTGAAACTCAATGCAGTGTCGAAATGAAGTTTTTTACGACCAACCCCTTTTTGAGTTCAGATGCCCCCACATTTTCAGGGAGGGGGATGGGGAAACATTAAACTTTCCCCAACTGGGAAAATTTCAAGGACGTGGGAAAAGAATTTCCAAAAGAAGGGAACTGAGGGAAAAAAGAGAAATGTTGATCCCCAAAGGGTTTTCTATTTTTATGTTTCACTATGGTTGGGACGGTAAAACCGAAAAAAAATTTAATATTACGGCGCGAACGATCCAGAAAAAAAATGTGAATTTGAAGATGTTGAGAAAAAAAAGTTGACTGAAAAAATTTTAAATTTGCAAAGGTAAAAAAAATTTAGAAATTTTTCTTTCGAAAGATGGTCCAAAAAGAATTTTTTAAAAAATTTTTTAATAATTTAATATATATATATATATATTATTAATTATTAAATAATAATTTTTTAAAACATAATTTTCGGGCCTTTTTCAATCTTTCGAAAGTATATTTGATTTTCCCCTTCTTCCTAAAATTCCAGCACAAAGCATCAAGTTTACCAAAAACAAAACATCAAGTCACAAAACATCCGTCGTCATGTTTCCCTGTCGAAGAAACTACAATATGCTGGTTTTTTTTCTCATTTTTCAATCCCTTTATTCCGATGGATGTCCGTTTCCGAAGTGGCCCTTTTTCCATCAGGGACATCAAGCAGTACAAAAACCTTCACCTTGAATTTGTCCCATTTAAATATGTCCCAAAAAAAATATTTTTTTCCCCGGGTACAAAAAAACGAATATCGTTTATTTTCCCCAAAACCCCAAAAGGGGCGGTAAAAAGGTCTTACGCCAACAGCCATTTGTACAGGATGTACAACGACAATTTTTCAAAATTTGGCCGTGTTTCCATCCCAAAGCGAGCATCGTGTACGTGTACGGAGCTCAACAAAAAACCTTTTTAAAAGGGCACTTCCCCGAAAATCGAATTAAAAAACCCATTTTTCAATTTTGATTGAAAAATAAAATCCATTCATTTTTTTTTCTAATGCAATTTAAATTTTTTCTCTTTCGAATTAGAAGTATTTTTTTATTTTTTTAAAAATTTTTTACATTTGTCAAAACCCCAAAACATCTGACTGCCCGCCCCTTTTTAAATCAAAACAAAAGACACATGCTACCCTTTTTAACCTTATCAAATAGTTTAAATTAATCAAAAAAAATTTTTTTTTGATCAGCAGCTTATTCAGGAAAGAAGTGAAGTGAATAGTTGTAGCTCTTTTTTACTTTTTGGTAACCGCATGCTATATTTTTTTCTCATTAAATACAACAAATTTCTGCTATCGTGTGAAATAGTGTTTTCCATCAAAAACAATAATGGTAAAACGTTTAAAAAACGAAAGTTTGGAAAAATATATACAAAAACCCAAACTTTCAATGAATTAAACGTTGCATAACAGTCAGACGATTTCAACAAAAAATAATTCAGCTTTAAAAGCAAAGTTAGGTAAGTTTAATAAAGAGTGTTTCTTTTTTGATTCATTTGAATGTTTCTGTAAAATGACTGACACTGTACTGTTTTCTTGTGCTTTGAAACAACATTAATAACATAAATAAATGTAAAAACCAAGGTATTCACATAAATTTAGGCTACAAAATTGTTAATATGTTGTGACTTTTGTGGTCTTATTCAAACATTTCTTAATACCAGGTTTACTAAAACAGTAGTTAATAAAAAAAGATACAAAATTATATGAAGTGAACAATAGACTTTCATATGGTATGAGGTCTATTAAAAAAGAAGTTTCAAAAATATTTTTCGGAGTCATGAATTTGTCACCTACACTAAAGTGGTTTTACGAGGTTAATTCCCAGTGAACGGTACGCTCCTTGTCCGCCATCTTGTTTTGGTGACTATTGGCGAAAACGCGACTCCGCAAGAGCCAAAGAAGTATGTAGTCGATGTATCTTCGTGCTAGATCTAGAAACTCAGCGTGAACTCTATGGAGTCATGATCGAAAATAGTCACCAAAACAAGAAAATACAACAAAACAACAATAAATTTCAAAAATTTAGAAAGACAAAAACACTCATAAAATCAACAAAAGGCATAAACACTTACTTTTTAATTCTTCATCTTTTGCTGCCAAGTATATCCGTCATCCAAATCTTTCCTTTCAACCAATTTCATATTTTCATTACAATTAGGACAAGTATAATTACTAGCAATCAATCTACACTCATACAATATTTAACAACATCCAACTTACCTTTTCTTTTCCAATTCAAAAAATCTCAAAATTCACTCGGTCTTGTTGATCAGACAAAGACGAAAAAGCCATTATACTGAAAACTTTAAAACCAGAAATTAAAACCAAATAGAAATTACAAAAATTTAAATACTATAAAATTAAAACAAATACTAATTAAGAAATTTAAATACTATAAAATTAGAACAATTAAAATTTTTGAAATAAATACGATTGAGAGAATGCAGAACTTAACCACTCCACTGGTGAAAAACAGATTGAAATGTAGCAAGCTGCAAAACCGTTAAATTAACGACAAAGTGTTGAAATTCAAACTTATCTCCTACAACTTTTAATATAATTGATGAAACAAAATTAGATCATCATGACATCACATCATTCATTGCGGAAGTTACACCAAAAGAGGATCCGATAACGCACAGGTTACCATCTTTTTTAAAGGGAGAGAAAGGGTTAAGTTGACAAGGAGAAAATAAGTATCGCCCGACAAATGGCGCCAAAAAAATCGCCAAAATAGCGTACCGTTCACTGGGATAGAGCCGTTTTACAATTCCATGCATACATTAAATAACGCGACAGAGAAAGTAACTAAATTGTCTATGGCATTAGCTGCTGCCGAAACAATATCATTTAATAATGGATGCTAAAATGTACCTGTGGCTATCGATGGTACCTGGCAAAAAAGGGCCATACATATAAATGGATTTGTTACCGCAGTTGGTTTGGACACTGGGAAAGTTGTTGATACTGAAATATTGTCGCGGAAATGCTCATGTAATTTTAACAGCAATGTACATATCGATGAGTGTTCGGCAAGTTACATTGTAAATAGTAGGGGAATGGAAGTTGAAGAGGTGTACTTCTTTTATTTTTGTATCTTCCATCACTCACAGACATTACAGAATTTGCGATATACACAATATTTGGACTCTATGGGGACTCTAAAGCATACAAAACAGTTTTAGAATCTAAACCTCAGAGATATGTCAATATTGAAAAATTAGAATGTGTTGGTCATGTGTGTGTGTGTTGAGAAAATGATGGGGACATGACTTAAAGCGTTAAAATCAAAATTAAAAGACAAAAAGCTTGAGGACAAAAATCTCTAGGATGCCATAATGGCTTGACAGATGCAGAAATAGACAAATTGCAAAGGTACTATGTTTTTGCTATTCAAAACAACTCGTGCCATAAGGCAAGCTATTTGAGCTATATTTTTTGATAAAATGTTCACAGATTTGAATCTACGACACGGTTTATGCCCCATGGGAAGTGACTTGCGGTGTAGATATAATATGTCCATACTGAAAGGTTACACATATAAGCATAAACACGACTTACCTATTGCAATTAGAAATAGCATAAAAAAAGTATTTAGAGGTCTCTAATCTTGAACTTTTGTCTAGATGCTTGCTTGATAAAACTCAAAATATTAGTGAACGCGGAAATAGTATTTGGTGTATAGTTCCAAAAACTGTATTTGTGCAATTGGGTACTTCAAAAACTATAGTACATGAAACTATATATTTATATAACCAAGGCTTCAGTACCAAATTAAAAGTTTTAGATGTATTAAACATTCAACCCCTAGATTTTACAAATGTCGAGCATTGCAAGAAGTAGATTATGCGTGTATTAGGAAAGCAGAATAGGCAGTTTACAATAAACCCAAAAGAAGCTAGAATTAAAACAAACAATTAAAATGTAGACAAGAAGATGATCTTGCAGATGACACTAGCAATCCAAGTTACAGTTCTGGTATGCATTAGTTAATAGTAAGTTTTTACTTTAAATCTCTATTTCTCAAAAGTGTAAATTTCAACACAAAAGGAACATTTTTGAAAAAACTACTTATTTTATAGCCTTGAAACTTTGCCAATGTGTTAACACTATACAAATTAATATTTTAATGAGAGATTTTGTCAAAAATATTATTCAAAAAATATTTATGGATTAAAATGTACAAGAATTTTCACTGTTTTAAAAATTTTGACGTGTTACTCCACATATGAATTTTAAAAAAAACTAATCAAAATTTTGAAAAATGCTCCCATTAAAATAATAAAAACAATACAATGAATGCACACAAAAAATTCATGACTACAACATGCCAATTTTTAAAATGTTCCTAAAATTGGTCATTTTAACATTACGGAGATAGGGAAAATACTGCGTGAAGTGACCCCTTAAAATATTTTTCGTTATTTGCCCGTGGTGGATGTGTTGGAGTCGCCCTGTTTCAAGAACATTCCGAACAAAAATTGCAAAATTATTTTGAATGGACATCGCAATTTACGATCAAAACTACCGCTCGCTTGCAGTTTTAACAGAGCCTACGGATACGCCAGACTGTGTAAGATAAAAATGGCTACGTTTGGAAGAACAAAATGTTTCTTCGAGAGTGAAGAAGAATGTAATAATGTCATCATGGAATAAAAATTATTTAAAAAAAGTCTCAAGTCTCTATATTTGTCAAAAGTCAAGTGCTAGAAATTTCAAAGTTAATGTTGATTATTCAAATTTAATGTTGATTATTCAAAGGTAATGTTGATTATTCAAAGCTAATGTTGATTAAAAAATTTCAATGCTAATATTGTGATTCAAAAATTTCAAAGCTAATGTTGATTCAAAAAATTTCAATGCTAATGTTGTGATTTAAAAAATTTCAAAGCTAATGTTGATTAAAAAAATTTTCAAAGCTAATGTTGATTAAAGAAAATTCAAAGCAAATTAAGCTAATGTTGATTAAAAATTTCAAAGCTAATGTTGATTTATAAAATTTCAAAGCTAATTATTAAAATTTAAAGTAGTCAAGCTAATCAAAAAAATTTAATTTTTTTTTCAAAATATATATATATATATATATATATATATTTAAATAAATATATATATATATATA
>BMAV01004841.1:16963-41223 GCA_019973955.1 Trichonephila inaurata madagascariensis
TTTTTTTTGTGATTGAATTATATATATTTAAATATATATACCTGCATATGTATAGGGGAGGACACAAGAATATTTTAAAGGTTTATATGGGGGCGCAGTAAAAAAAAGATTGGGAAACACTGGTTTAGAGCTTCTCTGCCTTATCCCTTTATCTCTCTTTTCGTGAAACAATCAGCTTAACAATCCTAAATCATATTACAGTAAATATTGTGTAATAAACACCCGGCTCTAGATCTTTGACCATGTTATTCAAACTGCAAGAAGAGTTGTCGATTTGGGTTTAGCATAACTTTGAGAATTTCTTTTTAAGAAATTTATGCGCTTCTTGTTTGTTAATAGTTTGAGAGAATTTGTAAAACTCTAACAGTATATACAGAATTCATTAAAATTTACCAAATGCTCAAACAGTATTAACCATTACGAAGTTTAAGGATTTTTTTTTTTTTTTGATAACTTGTATACTAAAGATGTATATATTAGTTTTCATTTTTATCTACCATTTTAGAAATTATGATGAGAAACATTTTATACTATGTTTCTTTAATTTTAAATCAACATATTAACTAACCTTATTATTAACAAGTAATCTAAAAACAATTTTTTACAGTCAACTCCTACTTAGATCCACAAAAATATCTTTATTTTAGTTAATTAAATTTAATTAATGGATTTTTTTGTTTAAAAAACTGTATCAACATCAAGTGTCATCCATTCCAAATTTAAGAAAATATATTTGAAGCCAAGCAAAAATTCGTGATAAAAACTTCCTGGTGCCACACACACACGCATCTGTTGGTTCTAGTTCTAACTTCGTCAGAAATAACGCAAAAAAATTTTTCATTAGAAATAAAACTTAATTAATGAATTAATGATTGAAAAAAATGAATTTAAATCAACTGTCATCTATTAAAAGTTTTAAAAAAATGTGTTTGAACCTCAGTGGATGAATAAAAAGTACTTTATTAACGATTTAAAATTTGAACAAGATGAACATATAAATAAATATACATATATACAGGGAAAAAGAGAGTGAACTAAAGTAGGAATTGAAAATGTGTAATTGAATTGGGGGGAAAATTAACAATCGGATTTTCTTTTAAACGTTCTAATCTTAATGATTTATGTCTTACATACTACTAATCATCAGTTCTCGTGTCTTCTTTATTTCGCCCCGGTTATTGAATGTTAAATGAAGTTTAATGGGTTTCTTTAAAGCTCATCTATCGTTCTAAATTCGATTTAAAGGTCATTTTGTTTTTAATTAATTCTAATGTTTTAACAAACGTTTTATTTTGAAAAGAAAAAAAAATAAAGAGTCCGAAAGAATATTTGAAGACGTGTATCATGTTTTTAACGCATCAATTTATCTTTCAAATATGACACGCTAAATAATTCACCAGATGCTTCGTAATAGCTTCAAAAATCGTTCATCATGTTATGTCATTAACCTACAAAAGTCCTTGGTGTTATATCAAATACTGTACACAGAACTAACTGATCGTTAAAAGTATTTTGATGATGGAAAAGTTTAAAAAGTATGGAAGAATTTTGTTCGTGGTTCAGTTTTTTTGTTATTTCAATTTACTCTGACAGAAAATTACTTTTTCGTCGTTACCAAATGTTTTCCTACAAATTATATAATGACGTTTTTTTTAGAGTTAAAAAAGTTGCATGAGTAGTTATAATTTTTTGCTTTTAAACGCAATTACATTGTTCTAAGCTTTAACAGTTCTTATAAAAATAATGCTTGGGTTAATAGTATCGCTTATCTGTTATTTTAATTTAAGGAAAATACTAGAGTTGAATATTTCAAGAACTATAATACATTAAAGTTAAGATATACATTCATCAAAAGTATCGAATGTAAATACGTTTAGTTGATGGTGTAAAAGTTTAAAAAATATATGGGAAAACTTTTTTAAATGGTTCAAATTTTGTTATTTTAATTCTCTCTAACAGAAAATTACTTTTCCGTTCTTAGAAAATGTTTTCCTACAAATTGCATCATAACGATTTCTGAGTTTTTTTTAAAACTATATAGTTTTTAAGTACAGTTGCATGATTCTGAATTTAAATAGTTTTTACTAATATATTCCTTTAGTTAATATTATTGTTTAATTGTATTTAATGTAAATAAAAACTAATAGAAAACTATAACCATAATTGCATTGCATTTAAAATATACATTTATCCAAAATTTTACGCTTAAATATATGTAGCTGAGCTTTCTGTAATCTAATCTTTAATTTTAAATTTCAGCTCATTTCACTGTGAATTAAAACGAGAATAATTATTTATAAATTCTTTCCTAAATAAATTTTGAAGTTTTTACGAAATAACATTCAACACATCAAAAATTGCTTCAATCATTTAATTGTTAATTACAGTGAATATTTAATAACTTAACAATATTCAGATGTGTTCCTGATAATGTTCGGAATCGTGATTATAATAATTATATATCGTGATGTAAATATTATATAAAGGAAATGTTTTAATATTTAGTGTCAGTTGGATTAGAATATATGTATAAAATTGTTTTAAGAATGATATTATTAGGAAAACAATAATTAAATGCAATTTTTGTGGAAAAATGAAGAAAGAATTACATGTTTTCAAAACATTCTCTTTTTATGGAAAATACTCAGTAATAATAACTTTTCTTATGTAAGACTAGGACCTCTATACAGGGGCAGAACTAGGTTTTTGAATCATTCACGTTATTTTCAGACATTATTTTATCAATTGAAATAATATATCGGGGTTTTTTTCGTTAAAACTTCTCTACTCTGATGTATTAAAATATGAATCCCTCAAATTTTAAACTAAATGTTTCAAAATTCCTAATTCAGGCCCTGTATTGAAGTCCAAGCTATATATAGGCAAAATATTATTATTTCAGCATTTTTCATGAAAGGAGAGAGAATGTTTTAAAAATGTTTTTCTTTCCTTCATTTTTCCCCCCAAAATTTGCATTTAAATCGTTTTTTCTTGTAATAATATTCTTAAAATAGAACTTTAAAAGTTTTGACACATACACACACACAAAAACGAGACTAAGTGTCTAGCTTGAAAAAACAGTAAAGTTGGCAACAACTGTTTTGATGACGTCATCCCATGCCCTTCCTCTATCCCTGAGGCCAGTTTCGCCTCAAACGATCGCGCCAGTTGGGAGTACTGCTTCATTAAGTGAACACGTGCAACTCGAATCTGCCGGAAAAATATCGAATCCACATCAAGTTTCTTGTGAAACTTAAGGAATCAGCCACGAACACACTTCAAATATCAACCGTGGATTATGGACAATGTGTGTCTCGTGCACATGTGTTTGAATGTGACAAGCTGTTTTTAGGTGGAAGGGACAATGTAGAAGAAGATGAACGTGCTGGACGGCCAAGGTAAGCGATTAAACACCAAAACATTGCCAAAATTGGCGATATGAGTGGGTTCCCACTCACATCATTGGTCAGACTGTTAATCAACACAACTACATTGAAGAACCAAAAATACTTGGCGAAAAAATTAGGAAAAAAAGGCCAGGATTGGGGAGTGATGGCTGGCTGATGCACCAAGACAATACACCCGCTCCCACGGCCCCATTTGTTAAGCAGTTTCTGACCAGCAAAAACATTACTGCAGCGTTTCTCAAACTGTGGGGCACGCCCCTTTAGGGGGCCGTGATAACCCAACGAGGGGGCGCGAGCATATCGAACATAAAACAATAATTTAAAATATTATTAATTATTGAAAGGAAGTAAAACAAAATACATTCTGACATAATAAAAAAAATGCGTATGTATACAATGATATAATATAATTTTAAATGTGTCTGTTCTGCACACAAAGTATTTGATTATTAATTTAACAATACCAAATTAAGAACAAGTTTAACAATTACCAGTCATACCATGGTCTTGTCACATATAAAATTACATAAAAAAATTAATAATTATCTTGATAATTTATGCGAATAGTAATTAAAGTCGTCTTGCGGCTTTTGAGACGAAGTACATTATTTTTGAATTCAATACATTGTTATTGTATGGGGGGGGGGGGAAGAAAATTATGACTGAAAATTAGGTAGCACATAATAAAAGTTTGAGAAGCACTGCATTACTGTGATGGGGCATCCTCTTTATTTACCTGATTTGGGCTCAGGTGACTTTTTTTCATTTCCTACAATTAAATCTTGCTTAAATTGAACCCATTTTACCTCAATTAAAGAGGTTCACGCAAAAATGGATAATCTCCAAAAAGGCCTTCTAAAACATCGTTCCCGGATTGTTACCTGCAATGATAGCACCGAATGAGAAATGTGTGAATGCTGAAGAGTACTACTTTGAAGGTGATAAGGTCACGGAGAACAGTCTTTGTACGTACAATGATTTATTGAACCAATCTAGTTTTTTGTGTGTGTGTGTCACACCTCATATATGTATATTCTAAATCAACTCACTGTATATAAAAAAAACAATATATTAATTTATACTCGTGCATTTTTTTCAAAATTATGGTTCCGAACATAGTCGATCACTGTTTAAGAATAAATTATTTAGTCAACTCACTGAAATCTCATTTCAATTCTATCTCTTTCATTTTATGCTTCAATATTCTTATATTTACTCTTCTAATAATTGAAATGCATTTGTTCACAAACTTATTGTAAACTATCAATTCCGATGTCTATTCCCTAAAAGCAGACTGTCGTTTATAAAATTTTGCTTTTACTTTTTCAATAATTTGCTGGTTTGTTGTATTGATACTTAGAGTAAAATATTCTGATACTTAAAATTATAAGAAAAAAGCTGAAACTGTATGCTGGATATCCCTTTCCTTTTTGAACTGTCCTCTTTTACATGAATACTGTTTTCCACATAAGATGACATTTCAGGCAGCTCTTACAATTCGATTTTCCAGTTGCTTTTAGCTGTTTTTAGAATTTTTTCTTCCCAGGAAATATATACTATGACTTACCTTTTTCTTTCTTATTGGTTCATCGGTAAGGCTATATTCTCGTACACAACTATAAAATGCTGTTAACAATTAAATTTAGGTTCTATCATCAAAAATTCAGTTTTCCTAGTTTGATGTTACAATAATTTTTGATATACAGTAAAATCCGGAGTATAACGAGTACTTTTAAAACAAAAAATAGGATCGAAATTTATGAGTACAAGTCATACGCCGGGGATAAAAATAACCACTTCAAAAATAAAAAATTATAAAAAAGCAATGATCATAAATAAAAATTAGACTTCTACATAGATGGAAAAACTATTTATTTAAATTAAGCATTCTTAATGAACTAAAAGGGTTTCAGGTCCAGAAGTATACAATATTCTTCAAAATCGCGTGAGATAATACCTCGAACAAATGACTTCAAATCATAAGGGAATTGCACGCATGCATCTCAAGATCCTTCGTAAAAAAAGTGGTTGAGCGTTGAATATACCTAAAACCTAAAAAATGTAGCTTGGAAGAGTAGTGGCGCGTTATGCGATGGACTTTTTGGTAAGTAAAATGTTTTATTTCAAAATATAATGGCTTTATTTAAAATATCAAAAACGCATCTCTTTTAAATGTGGCAACATTTTCAGCGAAAGAAAAACGGTCATGATATTACGGCATGTATTTTCTGATAAATTTTCAAAAAAAAATTTTTAAAAAACACCCTATAACCTGAACCAGAATCGAGCTAGAACATGATGTAGAAAAAATTTGAATCGTTAAAAAAAAAATACATAATATTCTTTTTATTTTAAAATAAGTTTTTTTAATTGTATGTTTAATGGAATTTTTTCTTTAAATTTTTAGTTTTATTTCAAATTGGAAATACATACAAGGTAAATAGGAATACAGTGAATAACTGGAATTGTATTGAATTAATGAAGGTTAAGAATTACATGAAGGTTATAAATGAATCCCCTATTAATTTAATTTATAACCAGTGACGACAGCTATACTAATATTTTACTCTTTGAAATTCCACCTCACATGAAGGTTTGAATGTACAGTTAATTATACCGCACGATGAGCTTTAATTAATTCAACAAACTTAATCTTCTATTAGATTAATCAGCGCCGTCACCAGCTGTGAAATAAATAAACCTCATTCCAACATGGATCACACAACTATATCACAAACACTTAATCAGAAATACCGTATAGAATTACAATCAAATGATATATTAAAATGCACGAATTATAAACTTGAATTAGTTAAGGGATATATTTATAGATTACATTCCCATTTAAATTTCCAAAATGGGATTTTCATATATATTAAATTATTGAAATGTGCAATAAGCAGGAGGATATGTTTACACACTGATCCAATTTAAGTTTATTTACAATGACACAATTAAATAATGAAAAGCTAAATATGCAATTATCTTAAATTTTAATTGAATGGATAAAGAATAAAGGGATGAGGATTTGTGTATTGTGTTAATCTCCCGGAGTGTGATGGAAAATTAATCGTAGAATAATTGCTAACTGTAAGAGCTTATAACTCAATTATTGTTAGCTTAGCTATTATATATAAATACGTTCTTCCTTAATTATCATTTCATAACATTTAAATCCTCACCGGTTTCTTAATTTACATCATTTTATTTTTGATCAGAGTGAAAATAATACACTAAAAACTTTTCTTAATAATTTGGAATATTTTATAAATTCTACGTATTTTCGAAGTTTTTAAATAGTAATGAATTTATGACAACTGGATCAAAATTATGTTGTGACGAATCTATCCGTTTTCTTTTAAATACTAATCCTTTTTAGAAATATCGGGTCTTTAAAAATTATTATATTATATAAAGCTTCCTCCCGAAGAAGAAGACGTGATCATGTAAATTAAGACTTGTATATAAAGTCTATACTTTCAGGTTAAGGACAGAGAGGTTAAACCGGGGATATTCAATCTTTTTTCTGCTGAGCCGCATGCATATGTCAGCTATTTTACGGTGGGCCGCATGCGTATGTTAACAATTTCACATGGACCGCATCATGAGGATAACGGCAGGGGGGAGGGTCAAGATGTGGAAAATGGATCAAAATATTATTTTAACTCCTGTTTCGTTTTTTCTAATTATTATTTTTTATTTTTGTCAGTAACACTGAATTAGAAGCATTTAAGAAACACTCCTTCACAATTTCTGCATCAGTAAATAGGTTTCAAATGATTATCAGTAATGCAACCAACTTCATAAGATGTCTTTGTTACCGCTGTGACATTATCGCTGATAAAACACTTTGCTGCTGTTGCAAAGATTATTCACAAGAAAACCAAATTATTACCTCTTGAAAGAGATCTTCGAGGAAAAGTGTCATTGAATGATTCCTATTTAATGATATTTTTTAAATACAGCATTTTTGTGTGTGACAAATCAAACAATTGCTTATCCATGCTTGTTTTTCACTACAAAATAGTCAACCTTCCAATCATTTTGAAACGATATATTTTCTTCGGATATTTTTCGCTTGAAAGTTTGGAAAGATGGTTAAAAATTAGTTCCACCCATAAGACTGTCATTACTCATCTATTGTTTGTTATCACTAATCGTAACCGTTACAAATATCAATTTGCACTCGTACGACATGGACAATTAAAAGCAAAACTGATATATTTGACTCCTTGGCACCAAATTTTTAATATATTGTTCTTAAATAAGTGAATTTTTCAGACCAATGGGCACTGACCGGGCCACTTAATGAGGTTCGGTGGGCCACAGGTTGAGTATTGAAGGGATATTAAGTAGCTGATTATTGTAATATTCAAACTGACGATCTGTCAACTAAGAATTAAACTGGATTATATAGCCAAAAAGTAGAAGCTATTGACTAGACGTAAGTGATCTAGTTATTTAAGTCTTCTCATAACTCGCATACCTCGTTAATTGCTTTCCATATTTAATATTTGGGTGCAGCTCTTAACTTTGGTTAATTGAATTTGTCTTGTTATTGGTACTGAGTATAAATTGAGTTTATTTGAATATAGCTAATCTTCCTTCCGTCTTTCCCACACTCTTAGATGCGTCGGGAAAATCTTTCCAATGTTTAATGTAAATAATTCAGATAAAACGCTACATTTTTATATAGTTTTTATCTTAAATCATCTAGTTATGGTAATGAATTGCTTCATTCATTAATTGCAAAATTTTACATTTTCAAATAAAATGTGTTTAAATAAGAACCGTTCATGTTTTAAATTAAAATGAGATAATCCTGTTTATGTGTGATATTTAAAAAGAAAAACCGCAGAAGTTACATTGAAAGTTATTTAGATACCAAATTTGGAGTTTTATACAGAAATACATCACATTTTTCATTTTTAAAAGAGAGAGAGTTTGTTTATTAATTTAATGACTAATAGATGACAGACATGGTTTCTAAATCGAGATATCCATTTTTAAATTTTCATCAATTTGTTTTGACAACTTTAAACTTATAATTCATTGTCTCAATTTTACGCCCGAAGCAGATGAATTTAATACTAAAACTTCTCCGCAAAACCTAGTTAGTAATGATTAGATAAGCAATTAACATCATTAAAAATTCATTCATGTCAATTAAAAATCTTAAGATCTAAAAGTTTTTATTGCTTTTAGAAAGGTAAGAAATGATGCAAAAACTACGATTCAAATTACGTGAGTACATTTTACTTCTATTTTATATTACCATAAAATAGGCAGAATAACTATAACTAAAACTTCAAGAAAATTAAATTTTTGAAGCGCATAAAGCGACAATCATTCAAGAAATTGGATTAGTTTCTCAGAATTCACATTTTACGAGCAGGAAAAAAAAATAATAAAATGAAATAATAAAAAATAATCCATCAAAAAATGTTGTTTGCAGCATTATTTAAAACGTTCTTAAACGGCTTCGGAAATTTAATTTATTTCCTAATTGCTACCAAAATGCTCATAGTTATTTTGACCTCATATAACGCATTACATGAAAAAAAAATACATCATCTAAGAAAATAATCCAATATTTACCTGCTAGAATATCTCGTGGAACTATTGTGTGGTTCCGTAAGAAAAGTAAGCCTGTTTTGATGAAGAAACAGCAGGATAATGGATTATTTAGGGAAAAGAATTGTACAAGACAATATTATCAGAATGTTATGGTACATGATATTTAAGAGATAAAGTGATTTGTTTTTCTAACGCTATAAAAAAAGAATTCAGATAGTTTTATTTATTGTTTGCAACTATCATTCGGTCAACAATAAGAAGAAAATGTTTATTGATGGTAGAAAATGATCAGTTATAAGAATGCAGAAGTCAACTCGGTTTTATTTTACTGAGCACTAGGGGAAGGGATACCCCTGTCCGCCTAAAGACAAATCAACCACCATTGAACAAATTCATAACTTTTAAAAGTGTTCATATTCATTACTCAAACTGTAATTTAGTTCCGCTATTCGTGCCAGTGCGTTCAAGTCAATGTGGATACCATTCCACACGAGATAAACCATAACGTCATTTAGGATCCAAGTGAGTTGCTGCTTTCCTAGGATATACAGGTAGGATCGTTGAAATTAATGCTAGGAATTATGTATTTACTGAGGTTAGGAGTAGGCGGTAAAGTTAGATTTAGTGATAAAGGTCGTGCTTATTTGGTAATACGTATTGTGTGTTTCTTCATCTCAGATCCGCTAAGTTAAAGTATAAATATTATCATTGTATAGTGTTTAAGTTAAAATCTTAATAAAGAGATATTAAGATTATGGCAAAGCCTGGTTCTGCGTTCACTCCCACACCTATAGGTCACGAGGAAAACGTAGAAATAGGGCAACCCTCACGGGTCAATGCCTTACACAACCTAAGTTCGGGGTATTATTGTAATTAATTCTGCTATAGAAAATGTCAAGGTTTAGTTATTTAAGTTTATGAAATTGTTCCATTTTAAATTTCAGTAAACAGCACTGGTATTTTTACTTGTTAAATGTACAGAAATTTCTTAGTTAAAAAATGTTGAGTATTATTAATATGATGAATATGTTGTGACGGGGCTTCATCGCGCCTTCTATTAATCCTCTTGGGGAATCTTTGGGGCCAGAATGGCATTTCATTCCAACCTTCTCAAGAAGAAAACGCGATTTGCAGATTAGGAATGATTATATATTGGAGCTTTTGCATTCGCAAAAATGTCGGCTGGAGGCCGGAGAGTATTATAGGAGCCATATAGAAGTCGGTTAGAAGCCAGAAAGTTGCATAGTAGCCAGATCAAGTTGGATACGAATAGTATTTAGAAGATATAAAGCTTGGTTGCTGATCGCCGTGTGATATCGGTAAGCGAAAGATTATTAAATTTTAATTATAGAGCGGATTCTAGCTAGTTAAGGAATCTTCTATAGATAGAGATTCGGAGTTTAATTTATCATAAAGATAGTGAGTAGAATTTAAAGCTCTATTTGCTAAGAATTGTTAATTACGTCATATCAATCCTAATCGTTTTCCTCTAAGTAAGACTTGTGTTGCATTGCTTAATATATATTGATAATAATAAACTAGAATTATTATACAAGGTTCCAGGGGTCAATCTTTTATCCGTACAAATCTAGGTCACGTCGATGAAGAGATGATACCCCCGGGCAGGGGGGTATCACAGTGTGATAGATAATTCTTTATGCAAATTTTCTTGAATCATCTTTTTTTGAAAATAGACAGAAATTTAAATGTAGTGATTGCATGGCTTTTAAAGTTAATAATCTATATATGAGATATATTTTGTAAAACGCCATGTTTTCAATAAAATGAGGATGGATTGCAAAATTTTTAATTCAAATAGTAAATAATACTTTACGTCAAAATGCAATACATTTCATTAAAAAATTCTATTTTTGATTCTGATACATTGATATTTTTGCTTTAAGAAACCCTAAATATTTATAAGTGTATATTTTTATTTTTAAACTCGTTTTTTATAATTAATATCATCATTTCTTCCATTTCACATTTCAAAACTTGTATTTATTTATTTCTACTGTCAGGTTATAATAAAGGAAACAAAAAAAAAATTATTTCAGAAAATTGAATTACTTCAAATAAATTTTATCAAACAGAATTCAATTAAAAAAACAACAACTTTTTTTGGCTCTTATTAAATTGTATTTGAAAAAAAAATGTTATTTAATTTCGGAAAGAGAAGTAATTTATTCATCATATTTTAAAAGTAATTTTTTTTCTGGATATTTACAAATCAATCGAATGGAATAAAGTATGTTCAATGTATATTCATTCACATCTCTTTGATGTGACAAAATTCATTTTTAAGATAACATTTTCCCTTTGATCAATTCATATAGAGTTTGATAAAAGTTACTGAATCTAACTGAATTAACTGCATTTAAACTGTTTTGAAATTTTAGTTGATGTAAAAGTGAGACAAAATTAACAAACTTTATGCAGACTAGGCAGAGAAGTACTTATTCAAAAGAGTAACTTACGAAAATTCCAAATTCAAATATACGTAACAATGCATATGTTACATGTCTTTAAATCTTTGTAATGTTTCAGTTAATTTGTGGATTTCCTTGTAATCAAAAAGGGTGCAAAACAGAAAGGAAGATTTATTTTATTCTGTAAATATTAATCACTATTTTTCATAGCAACTTGTTAGTCAATGTAGTGTGTGACTATTGTTTGGCGGAAGATTCTTTGAGAGTTGGCGACATTCCCGCATCTACGGGTGAGATGTTACAGTGTTTGGGGAGAAGGTGACTGACCCTTGAGGAGAACAGTTAGGGGTGAGAGAGAATCCCTTACGTTTTGTAAGTGTGGAGCGCTTGACGGAGATTTGATGTTAAGGAAAGCTGGTTAATTTGATTGAGAACCAACGCATAGTGCGTGTTTTTCAGTACCAAGAATAGAGTTTCTTGGGAGAATTTTTGACACAACGGACTGTGTTTGTTTGATTGTAGTGATAATCGGGATAATTGTGTTGGCTGATGATAAGTAGTTGATTATATGGAGAAGTTTAGAAAATTAATTGAGAATACATCACAGTCAATTTAAAGAAACATAATATCTTTCTAAAAAAAGATTTATCTCCCAAATTGAATAAAAAAATATATATAACAGTTTTCTTTTACATACCAAGGAAGGCTATTGTCTTAGCTGCCAATAAATGGGCTCTTTTCATCTTACGTCGCAATCATGTGACAATTATATACATAATACAGAAGGTCGTTTGCACTTGATGAAAACGATTTTTATGGTTGTTTTTTATCTATAAATGCCATATTTTTCGTGTTGATTTGCTTCTATCTAGTAGTTATGATTCTTGTTAGTAGTTCTTGCTGAAATATTTCATGCTGGTAAACTTTTTCTTAGTACTTTCATGCCAATTTTAATCCATTCGTCTTGAACCGTTTTTCAAAGTCCGTTCAGTGTTCTTGGATGCCGTTTTCCAGAAGCTGGTTTTAGTAATCCGAAAGCACAAAAATCCATTGGACCATACAACTAGAGTCAAAATGTTCCCTAGATGGTTACCTACTTCCACGTAGGTATTCGTTAGAGGTCAAATATCTCTTTTAGAGGCTGGCAGCATTAATAAAGAAAACAAACAGGCATCTGGAATTCATTCTTGGTACTATCATTGTTAACTGCAGATGATTTCTGATAAAGAGAATTTTACATGGATTTTAAAACGTCGTTTTAGAGCAGCGCGCAAACATCAAATTTTGCGTTTTTCTCCAGGAATCACCTTTTGACACACTCGAGAATCTGAAGTAAGCATACGGAAATCTTGCCTTAAAAAAACGGCTGTGTACGTGTGGCATAAGCGTTTTCGTGGAAGTCGCACAGACATCGAAGATGGCCGACATGATGACTGGGTGCCCCTCTTCTACCACAAATGAGAATGTAGAGCGAGTTCGAGAAATCGTGTGTGCGGACAGACGAATTACCATTGATGCTATTGCATCTGAACTTGGAATTTCATATGGCAGCATTCTTCATGATGATTTAAAAATGAACAACGTTGTGTGTTTGCAAATGGTTCCAAAAATGTTATCACCAGAACAAAAAGAAATGTTTAAACATGTCCGGGGATTTGGTTGAAATGGCTGATGAAGGTGACAACTTCTCGAAGAAAAATCGTGACAGGTGATGAGACATGGTGCTTTCTTAACAACCCCTGCACAAAACGTCAGTCAAGTGGATGGAAAACAAAGATATAACTAAGGAAGGAAAAACCATGGTTGGACAAAAGACGAGATAAAATGTGATGGACACCTAAAAAATGGACTCCAGTAGTGTTTTGAACAATTATACGAACGCTGGAATAATTGTTTGGATGCAGAAGAATAGTACGTTGAAGTCTAATAAGATTAAATTATCGTTCTATCTTTTAATAAGTTGTGGTTGACCTATTCCACGAGCTTTTTGACTCTACAATATATATATATATATTAGCAAGTTGAACTTAGATAAACAGTTTATTTCAAAAATATTTTTCAATCCCACAGTTATTTTGTCATAGATACAAGTAAAAAAGTGTTTAATTATAAGAAGAAAATTTATGGTAAACTTACAAAAATAGGAATTTGATACATTATGAAACTTCTTTACATATAATAAAATTTTTTATCCTTGCTTGATCCCATTTTAAACCACTCATAGAAACAGATCTTTTTGTGTCATTTATCTTTCCTTGAAAAATACTTTTCTGGAAAATGTTTTTCATTGTTGTGTATAAATTCTTTTCACAAAACCCTTTTGCCTGTTGAAATGTTTTTGAGCCTTAAAATGTCTGTTTTTGATAAATAAACACTGATAACAGTTTCGACAGATTACGAAACAGACTTTTCAAAGTGCCATTTTCCCTTTGTAAAAGTATTTTCCTTTATATGTAGAATAAAACGTGAATTTTTGTTGTACGTAACTCTCTCTCTCTCGAATCTTCCATGTACTGAGCCCTACTAAAATCTGTAACACAATTTACTAATGTGTTGTCGTTATTGTTGTTATTTATACCACCTGATTGACAGTAACATCACATAAATGTCCGCGAAATTCATCACGACATATACACTTGTCGTTAGCCGAAGTTTTAAGTACCATGCAGGTGATAAGACGAATTGGCTCTCTTCAATTCCAAGGAATTTTACTTAATCCTATTTTACCAGTATGTATAGCGTATACAGATTTACGATTTACTAAATACAACTACAGTTTCTCTACTTTGCTATTTTCCGCTCGAATCTTGAATACTGCAGCCTTATATTTTTGACCCTTATTAAAAAAATAAAACACAAATCCTTGAAAAAGTACAAAATAGGTTCATGAGTTACTTATTTTTTCTAGAAAATCATTTTTATGTACGCAAATATTTTTAATATTCCGAGTTTAAAATCACGAAGAGATATTTTGTGTTAGTTTTTAATTAAGTCATCAATAATATGATTGCCTGAGTTGATATTTTACGTAGTGTTCATTTTTCCGTATCAGCCAGATGTTTGAGAATCAATTCCTTATTTGAGGGTAGGTTATTCAGAAGCAACCGTACACATAATTTCTCTCTGTATATGTTTTATAAAGCTTTTAACAGGTTTTCTGAAGAATCCGTTATTTTTGGAGTGTCTTTTAATGTTTTTAAATGTAAAGTTTTACGGCTCTCCTATGCGAATTTTTAATATAAATTAATTTTTATTCTCAATGTTTTTTAATATCTTTTGTGTGCTATTGTCTTTATAGTTTTTTCCCCCTTAATATGAGTTTTATTTTTTAACTGTTTATATCTCTTTAATTATGTTTGGTGGGGGAAATTTGTAGTTCTTACTGGTTGTTTTTCTGTCATGCGCTCTTTAACTGAATTTTTTTTCTCTGCATTAATCTTGCCGTAAAATTGGTTCAGGACTCTCTCCGCCAGGGTGGAACGCTCAACTTTCTCATCTGCACTGACTCACTCTCTTCACTCCATTGTTTGCTCAACGTAAACTCTACTGAAAAACTTGTTGTAGAGGTTCAGTTTATTCTGTACTACCTAGACTATGACATCCACTTTTCTTATGCTCGGGGCCATAGCGGAAATCTCGGCAATGATAGAGCGGATCAGTTGGCCAAAGAGGCAACTTGCCAAAATATGAACCTTTTGATGTCTGTGCCATTGTCCCACTGGAAGCATTTAGCTTGGGAAAGAACTGTTTCTTCCTGGAACACCGTATTCTTGGCCTCGCCTAAAGCTTTGTATACTAAAAGGTTTTTTCCGACCATTTATCAATGGCTTAAATGTAAGAATTTTGTTACTGATTTCAAGTTATCCCAGATTCTAACAGGACATGGAGATTTTAATAGCTATTTATCTAGATTTAATTTAATTGGTAGTGATATTTATTCTTGTGGTCAGGATGCTGAAACTGTGGAACATAAATTGTTGTATTGTAAACTTTATTTCTGTAAAAGAGAAAATTTTAGAAAGGAGTTGAAACGTTTAGGTATTTCCTGGCCACCTATTTTGTCTTTGTTGGTCAAATGTACTGAGAGCCTAAAAATATTTCAGAAAATTTGTTTACTGTAGAGATTTTTAAAGTTTTATATATATTGGTACCTCCCTTATTTATATTTGTGTATTTCCACTCTTCCTTTTTATTTTAACTTTTTGTTTTAAATGTTTTTTTTTTCTTTTTTTCCCTCCAAATTTGTTTTTTATGATATAATTGTGTTACCACTTACGTCTGTAAGCCTCATGTTATGCAATGTGGAGCATGAGGAGTTATGCAAATAAATTAAATAAAAAAATGTAGTGTGCATTTCCTATAAATAAACTACTGAAGGAAACTGCTAAATTTGTTTTAAAATACCAAAACCTAGTGTATAATACATAAACTGAAGTTGAAACTCGAAATTCAAATAAAAGAAAAAGAGGATTAATATATTTCACTCATAAGTCTTTTATTTATATTTTGTCCTCCACAAAAGGGAATTCTAGAAAAACCAATAACATTTCGACATGACTGAAAGACAAAATCCATCACCAAAGTTACTTAGCAGGAAAGAATCTTGTTGACTTCCTGAATAAATACATTTATAAGCAGAGCTTTCTCCCTCATAGAATAGCTTCACGCTAACTTTTTTCTTTATCGTTATCTTCGACCTATACAGTAGATATTCAGCCTCTTCCGAATAGGGAATTTAGACAAATACTAAGACAGCCAGTAAAGCTGAGTTCTGTGGTAAACAAATTTCACGAGAAGAAAATCTTAATTATTTTATGCCTTTTTCTAGGCGTTGATTCTTTCGTATTTCAGAACATTCATTTTTTCTTCATTTGCTTTCCCATTACTGCATCTTATTTGACACATTTTACTCATTTTTCTCAATCTATTCTTGCACAAGTCTTGTAAACACAAGTAATCGTAAACAACAATCTCTCAAATTATAATTATTATTTTTACATCAATATAATACTCCTTTTCCGTGTACTAAAGTATGGAAAAGTTTGCAATTCTCCCTGCAAACCACTTCTCCTGACATTTTGCAACATGTGCGGGCCAATTTAGATATCTACCAGAATCATTACACGTTGATTGGTTGATAGTGGTCTGAACTGCTGACGTCTTCCAAGAGGATTGTCATTGGTCACGCAACATATGTAACTATGTTAGCAATAGTGCTGGTCTAGAGAGAAGTGGACTAGGACATGACACAGGATCGTACTCTCTCAAATGAAACACGCTTCTGTTAGCCCTATGATAGTCTGTCTGAATGTGTGTATTACAAACATGATGATAGATCCAATATGTGCAACGCCTCACCGCACGTCAGTGTAACATTATGGTTTGAAGTGTCATCACGTAAGATAGCACTTCTGTTTTGTTCTTATTCAAGGCACTATGATGACCCAACAATAAGTAGGTTAAGAGCTGTGACCGATGGCCCTCCTTTTCCTCCAGGGAGATGGAATTATCCAATGACATTTACGAGCAAAATGATACCCATCCATCATTAATTAGTCATGCTACTCTTGCAAGATATACAAAGGCTTTTCTTTCCATCCTTTCTTCTGGGATGTGATTGGAGGACGATTACATATCTTAATACCGTCACGTTCAGAAGAAGAATTGTAACAAATAGTTGCCAAGAAATTGAGAGGCATCCCTTAGGAGGCATTGACTTGTCTCTTTCATGAATCGCCGTTTTTGATAGTTTTACAGCTTTCTGAGTTCCGTGTGTTCTCACTTTTTGATACATAAATGATTTCAAAATAGATATGAGAGTTATTGTTTGTTACTATTCCTCTCTGTTTATCAAGTCTCTCCGATTTTTAGCCACCACTCCTAAGAGTTGCATTTTCAATTTTTCACTCAGTGTATATGCGAGGTAGAGTCAAAAAGTTCCCGGAATTGTTACCTACATTCACGCAGGCGTTTGATGACTAAAAAAAAAAATCTCTTTTGGAGATTGGCAGCATTAATAAGAAAGACACATAATGATCTGGTTTTCCTTTCCTGTATTGTCGGCGTTATCTGCTGTTCATTTCTGACAAAGATAATTTTTCACTCTTCTAATTTTGGAATGTCGTTTTAGAAGCAACGTGAAAGCATCAAATTCTGCATTTCGCTCAAGAAACCACCTTCTAAGACGCTCGCGATGCTGAAAAAAATATCCGGAAACAATGCCGGGAAGAAAAAAATGTGCTTTCGCACAAGATGATCTATGGCAGGGGTGGGCAGACTTTTTCAGGGTGCTAACTAACTAAACTTAGAAATACGTGGACGACAGCGCAGCTGGCGCTTTTACCTAGTAGATTGGATAAAAAAGATGGACCATGAAAGAAATGTTAAGCAAATCAAGAGGCTCCCACACAATCGGGGAGGTATGACGTAACCCCAAACCGAGCGGTCTATCGAAGCAGAACGCCGGCGGGTTTGAAGAAAGGAAGCGGAAAGGAAAAAACGGGATTGCAGAGGCAATAAGTCAGCAAGGTGCCCTATTGACCCAGTCTTAGATGCGACGTAGAACCTCACTGTGTTGTTTATTTGTACAAAGGGTGTTTTTTGTGTTATGGGAGACGGAGAGGGTTTCTCCACTTTGTCGAAGAGTAAGCATAATTAATTTTAGGGTGTGGATAAGTGAACAGTGTCTGTGCTCTAATAATTGAATTCTCATGAGATTCAACAGATTTAAAAACATTTCTAGATAGTTAAGTGGTGTAATTTGAAATTGGCTCTATGGGTAGGTCGTTGTGTATCACATCGTTTCAAAAGCTTTTCGAGGGCGCGGGCTACATCTAATTTTTTCAAGCTGTTGCGGTCCACCCAATGTTAGTGGCACACACAAGGAGGGAGGGGTCTCCTGGTCCAGAACCTCCTCCATAGCTCTTGATTTTTTTTTCGCGATTAATTGTAATCTCTTGCATATAGTACCTAAAATAAAATTTAGTTTTTGTTATTAATATTTTTTTCATTATTTAATACTGATTATTTAGTCAGTAATTTATTTTTTACTATTTTTCGTTCGCGAAAATCTTTAAAATTAAAATATATATATATATTTGACTGCGTATTGGGGTATAATACGAGAATGGTAGACTTTCGACCCTCGACGTAACCTCCCCCACCCCTTGAAAATTCTTGTGTGCGCCAATGCCCAGTGTCGTAGGTGGGGAGAGGCTGGAAAAGGTCTACAATATTTATAGTAAATTAATAAGAAATACGGAATTTGTACTTGCTTATAGAACTAATATAAAAAAAAAACTAACACTTTTAAAACCACTTTTAAAGCAAAACGTAATAATAATACCCACAAATATAATAATATCAAATGATCCATTTATTATCAAACAATTCAAAAAACGTAAATAATAAAACGTTTTCATCTTAAGTTAGTTTTCTTTGTTATAGTTAGTAAAAGACTCTTTATCTGCATACTTTAGCCAATCAAATATTTACGTATATAACTACTAACTGCTGAAATCTTCAGGCGGTCACCCCAAAATGTCTTATATCCAAGAATTATTTTTTTACTTTCTAGTTCGATTCACTATAAAAGCGTGTTTTTTAGTTTTTTTTAAACTCTATTTTAAAAAAATTACATTTACATTAAAAATAATGATATCTACATTACAAAATTGTGTATATTTTTATATTTAAATCTAATAACTACTATATTTCTATACCTTTCTCTTAAGGGAACCAGAACATGCTCGAAACATTAAAATGCCAAAAATATGACTCCTCATTTATGGGACATATATCTTTATAAATTTCCAATAGACCTTAGATTTTTTGTGATCTTAATAAAAATGTTTTATTCATTCTGCAGAAATAAAAAATAATTTTTTAGTTAAAAAACATTTTTTTTCCCGTTTAATTTAAGCTGGACATAATTTTTGATATATCATAATGCATGCTTATGTTTAGGTACCATATTTTTTTTTAAAAAAAGGATTTTAAATATGTAAAATATTTTTGCACATATATAAAACAATACGCAAAATGTAGTGAACCTATTTTTTTAGTAAAATATTCAGATGGTTTCTTTAAAAAAAATTATAAAACTTTGTAATTTTTGAAAATATTTTATTTTTCTCTCTTTTCTTTATACATAAAACTATTTTTTCAAAAACTATGTACTACTTCGACTAAAAAAACTGGGGTTCACTATATACACAGGAATCCTGTATAGAAGCATAAAAAATTTCGAACCATAATGCAATAGTTTTATATATATATATATATATATATATAAGTGTACCTAAAAGCAAAAACTGATGCTTTGGAGAAAAAGTGAAAGAACTAAAAAATTTAACCGTTTGTTTACATGCTTGTCAATTACTTTTTTTCATATTTTAAGGTTATTCTATCAACGGACATATAAGTATTATAAATTTATAGATTCGGAAAAATAAGTATTATTTTTTAATACTAAAATTGAAAAACTGATTTTTTTACTGTGGATGACGCTCTGGTTTTCTTAGTAACTGCAAATATATTTACTACACTTTTTTTATATTTTTTTACGCAACAACAACAATAATATGAGAGGATTCAGGAGAGTGACGAGAAATGATTAACTTTACTGCATTTAAATTCTTTGAATATGTTTTCTAATATTCCTAGAATATCCTAATCGTTCAATCCAAGCTTAGTGACGAAAGAAACTGTACTCATTACTAAGATTATATCTTTGTTTACCATCTTCTTGTGGCCAGTAAAATGATAGTAATCCTAGAATAATGTCAAACTTTACGAATTTATCGTTTGAGGAGCTTTAACATATATCCTTTTTTATGGCATCATTCAAGAACTATCGCCATATTATAATAGCTGTTAAATCCTTTTATTAATGCAGGATAATATAGACGATTCCTTATTCCTTCTTATTAGCTCTTAATGTAGATGAACATTTTTGTCAGGATTTTCTGTTATCCTTACGAGTTGGTGTAATGTGTTTAGGCAGAATTATGGGGGATATTGCAGTATTTTCTCTTAAATACTCATTGCTGAAATTGTTTCACGAATTTATTATCAATGAATGAAATAATAGTTCTATAGAATCCTTTAAATGAAAATAATTTCTAAGATTTTAAACCTAAAATTTACATAAATATCATAATAGTAATAAAAGAAATCCTTAATAGATCTACACATTGTGACATTTGAGAAAAATAATAGTAGCATGATATTTATTAATTTAAATATTTGGTTTATTTACGTCACAGCTATGAATCCTAGTATATGCATTGAAGTTATTAAAAAGATTTGTTAGTTCATTAGAGTTCAAATTCTGCTGTTTGTGAGGGAGGAGATTGCATCTGCTTTGTTCGAAGTTTTCCAACGGACTTCTCTCTGTTCTCTCTAGAGTCTCGGGATGGTAGCGGTCGGCCTCTTTATCCTCTAATTACATCTGGCTCGTGGGTGGAGTAGGCGGTTTCTCAGGGTGTCAAAGATTGGTGGGGCGATGACCAAAGACAAGACCTTATAATATAATAAGGGTGCCCGTGTGCATAGGAAGGCAGTTATCCCATCCACAAAAGGAAGCCGAATTTTCAGCTGTGTGACAGGAAAACGTACAGCATGTATGTCTCATAAATCATAAGACACTACAAATTGTACAAAAATAGTATGAAATGTATTTTCTAATAATCTTGTAGTATATAATTGGCAAGCTTATTTTGTAAGTTATTTTGCTCCTTCATTTCTTAAAAATATTCTTCTTTTTTTTTCATTAAAAAAATTGTGAAATGAATTGTTTTTTAACTGACACATAATATGTCAATTTTATTTATTATTATTTAATAACAGCCGTCACCTACCCGCTTCACTGGATATTTCATGATAATGCATGCTTATATATATTTTAAGTTATTGATGTATCTATGCATTACGCTTTCCATTTTATTCAAAAACGTTTTTACAGTTCTCACATATTGATGTAAAAAGAACAGGACTTGAATTTCTAAAACTGGAATTGTAAAGCGCAAGAAAATGGAAAGGAAGAATAATAACAGTTTATTATTTTTAAGCGTAGAACATTTACAATAAGTTACAAAAAAAGAAAAGATTAGACGGAAACTACATAAGTCAAGTTAGATGTTTCCGTGCACAGATCATTTCCTGCGTCATCATTCAATCGAGTACAACACTCGAATAGTTTGGTTTTTACAGTACGTAGATTTATGTTTGTAAGATGGCAACGCCATCTATGGTATATTTGTAAATTGACTGAAAAAACAATCCGTTATCGAATATATTTATCTTTAACGCCCTCTTCCCCCAACTCCACTCCTTGGGAGTCAATATCCGCAGAACTCGTTCATAGTAGATCTCTACTCAACAAAAAAATATACTTGCCAAATTTCAAGTCTCAACGTCTAATAGCGGGAAAAGGGGACTTTCTGCCTACAACGTTATGACGGGTCTTTACGCGACCCCTTCACCTTCTAATCATCTTGGGGAATCTTTGGGCTAGGATTCGCGTTTAATTCGCAGCCTTCCCTTCAAGAAGAAACCCTGATTATTTAGAGTATATAAAGTTAGAGTTTGATAATTGTAGGGCAGTAGGAGCGGAGCATCTGTTGCAGCGTTACGAAGGTGAAATTTAGGATTTACGCAACCTGTGTGTGACTTAAGGACGGAGTTTTGCTACTGTATTAAATTAGAGGATTAGGAATTGATAGGTTAGGATTGGTTAAGGTCAATTTGATCTGTTGGCTTTGGCTTATTTGCTTAGGGTTGTTGTTTTCTTTATAACACTCTTAGGGCTTCCTATTGTGGTTTACTTTGTGGTTGATTAGTGTGATTGAATAATAATAAATAAGATTTATCATGGAAGTTTCTGGTCATACTTTGTTCCCTCCAACATCTTTAGGTAGGTAGGACGGTGAGGAAGCGATTTCAGGGGGAGTCGCTTACAACTTCCCTTCAACCCCCATTAAAGTAAAATTCCGCAAAACCCGTGTATAGCAGATTTCTACTAAACAGAAGATATTTTCTTGCCAGTTTTTAAGTCTGTAGGTCTTATGATTCAAAAATGGGATTTTTTTGCCCTATAACGGCTCCTCCTTCCTCCCCTAGAGGGTTGATTCAAGTAAAATCCGTTTGTAAAGGTTGTGAAATCAAAAGATGTTGCAAATTATAGTAATCATTTCTTCTTTATTTGTGAGAACGTGTAGACAAGGTAAGTCTCCTAATCTGAAATCTATTTCATTGTGGCACCTTTTAGTGGCAGCCTCCCTACAAAATTTGGACGCTTTAATTAATTTCAACCTCTCGTTGGATGTTAAATATTGCTGTGATTTAGGTTTGCCGAGAATACCAGAGCCAAATTGATACTTAAAGGATCTTTTACATTCCACATAATCATATAACATACGTGCCTACGATTTACGCATCCAGAAAATCTGTCGATGCCAGATTTATGAAGCAGGTTTGCTACCTCTTAGCCAGTGCTTTGCAACCTTTTTATCCCTGCAGACCGGTCAACGCTTGATAATTTTACCGCGACCCGCTGAGGGTGGGACACGTTGATTGCTTATATTTTAGATTGTTTTGATTTAACAATTTTAATTTAGTTACATTTAAATATGCCTTCAGAATAAAATATAGTTACACCAAAAATGAATAAAAGTGATTTAACGTGGAATATAAAGTGATTTCCGTGAAAAGTTGCGCAATTCTGAGCGAAAGGCACCACTTTAAATAAAATGGCGATAGTATAATGCAGTGCTTCTCAAACTTTCAATATTAGCGACCCAATATTCAATCATCATTTTCCTCGCGCCCCCTTCCATACAATAACATTGTATTGAATTCAATAATTTTATACTTTTACACTAAAGCTACAGTACGATTTTAACGTCTTATGTGCTATCGATGTATATAAACGTCCCGCCCAGCCAAAGCATTAATCTTCTGGACGTATATATACGTCTTTCCGAAGTACGATCTTTTCTGTGCACTGCTATCCATAAAATTATTCCTAAGGCTTTGGAATACTATAAAGGGACCTTGACAATCTTTGCAATTGATTTACTTATTTCAGAGGATTTTGTTTATTTTTTTTATCTCTCTTTTCTCCCCCTCCCCTCAAAAAAACATCAAAATACGCGCGTCTGCATGGAAAACCGCGGCATTGAGGACCGAACCACGTAACTTTTAATCGGCAGTTAAGGAATTAATTTTATAAACCGTACAAATCATCAAGATAAGTGTTAATACAAGCCCATGGAGTCACTGGTAATTACCAAACTTGTTCTTAGTATGGTTAAATTAACAATAAAATATATTGTGCAGTACAGATACCTAAATTAATTGTAAAATATAGCATGCAGTACTAATACATTTATAAGTGTATTGTATCAGTGTAAATGCGTGTTTAATATTTTATTATGTCAGAAAGTATTTTGTTTGCTTACTTTCAGTAAATCAATAATTTTTTGAATAATCTTTGGTTTTCAACTTTTCAATATGCTCGCGCCTCCCTTGTAGAGTTATCAACCCCCTCAAGGGGGCGCGCCCCACAGTTTGAGAAACGCTGGTTTAATGTTCTGTAGGTGGCCCGGCACATTTGATCCACGGACTGAGAGTTGCGGATCACTGCTCTAAGCCACTAGCGCTGACAAATGTATGTATAACATTAATTATAATGTTACTTATAATAAGTATAAAATGAATCTCGGCATTCAAATCATATTTCTTCCTGCAATAATATTCTTGTGGAAACTCAATAGAATCTTAAAATTCTTATCCTAGTGTTTTTTTTTTTTTTACTTTTGTTCGCGGCCATACTGGAATATTTGGA
>BMAV01004842.1:0-92513 GCA_019973955.1 Trichonephila inaurata madagascariensis
ACAGAGGTAGGGGGCTTCCCTCGGGCCCCCCAAATTTTTTGGCTCTTAGAAACATTTGTCTGGCAGACAAGACGCAAATTTTTTTTTAAATTTTTTTTTTTTTTGTTTAAATTTTATTCCCAAAAAAGGACTGTTTTAAATGTTTTTATTGCTCATGAAATTGAGTAAAATTTTTTTATATTTGTTTTAAAAGAAGCACACTATATTAGTTAATTTTTTACAAAATTGGGACTAGTTTTTTTATAAAAATGATTAGAAATTATTTATATTCATGTAAAATAATTAAAAAAAGTAACATAAAAAAAAAAAATTTTAAGTCAATTCCTACTTAGATCAACAAAAAAAATTTTTATTTTAGCTATTTTTTATTAAATAGTTAAAATTAATATAAATATGTTTTACAAAAGACAAAACACTATATTAAGAGGCAATTAATTTACTTTAAATCTCATTAAAATATCGTAATTGTCATCCAAAACAATCGTTTTAAAAAATTTTCGGTTCAACGAATGCTACTCTAAAGCAGTGCTTTCAAACTTTCAATTTTCCCAACCCAATATTCAATCATTTTTTATGCCCCCATACAAAACAACATACTATAAAATTATATTTGACACTAAACTACAATGCGACTTTAATCTCTTATGACCCATGCGTATATAAACGCCCGCTCCAACGCATTTATTCTCGAACGTATTATCTTTTCCGAAGTACGCCCCTTTTTTGTGAAGTGCTATCCATAAAATTATACCGAATGCTTTGAATGTAATAAAAGGACCTTGACAGCGTTTGAGAAGGATTTTTTTATTTCAGAGGATTTTGCTTATTTATTCCTTTTCCCCCTCCCCCCAAATATCAAAATACCCCGTCTCGTGGAAAATGATGCCAGGGGGGAGAAATACGTAATTTTTAATCGTCGTTAAGGAATTAATTATAAACCGTACAAATTATCAAGATAAATGTTAATACAAGCCCCGGGGGGTCACTGGAAATTATCAAACTTGTTCTTAATATTGCAAAATTAATAACAAAATACTTTTTACAGGACTGAAATTTATAAGTGTATAATATCAGTGTAAATGTGTATTTTATGTTTTATTATATCAGAAAGTGTTTTGTTTGTTTTATTTCAGTAAATTAATAATTTTTAAATAATCTCTCTCTTTTATTTTCGACTTTTCAATATTCTCGCGCCTCCCTCGTAGAGTTATCACGCCCTCAAGGGGCGCGACCCACAGTTTGGGAAACGCTGCTGTAAAGGATAGTGAAGCCAGAATATGAGGTTCGTGAGGCTGGTGGAAGGGGAAAAAGAAAAGGGGGAGGCCTTACCCCCAGGGTGTTCTCCCTCAAAATTTGGGTAGAACCGAGCCAAATCATACTGTCACCTGATTGGACCTCAAAGCTAAGGCTAATGGCAGGCATAAGAATCTAGCCCCTTGCCACGATGAATTTCATCGACCTCGATCTGATGTTACTGTTGATCAGGCGGCATAAATAAGAACAACAACACATCTTCTGAAGCCCAAGCTACAAAACGAAATTTAGAAACTGGAAAAAAAAGTGTAATCCTAAAACCATACGTAACGTTGCAATACCTACTATTAAACCGAAAATCAAAATCAAAAGACACCTACAAACCAGAAAAGTAAAATTTTTTTAAAGAACGTCATGTGAGGACATCTTGTATATGATATCGAAGAAGGGGAATCGCAGAAAAAGGATTATATTTTTTAAGAGTTTTGGGGAAAACCGAAGGGGTTTAAAAAAACATAAAAAATTTTCCCCTTACACGTTAACTACAACCCGTTTTAAAAAAGCAGTCCAAGGAAATTTATTTTTATTTTTTTTACTTTTATAAAACATTGATTTTTAAAATTTTTTAGTTCGTAGCAATTTTACATTTATGACGGTTACTTTTTTAAGTCACCACATATTTTATGCATTCCTTTGTTTTAACCATTTCTGTTACTTTCAGATCTTGTTGGATTTGGTGGAGGGACCCCCACCCCCACCCACCAAATTTTGTTTGCTTTTATTTTTATAATTGGCTTTTTATACATATTTTGAGATTATACATTTTACTACAAAACCCTTTTATAAACTTTTCTAGCGATTTTATATTTTAATGCTTAAGGTATCCGTACGTTGGGAACCGTTATTTTGCAATACATAAATGGATAAAATATTTTAGTGTCACTTAGATTAAAAAATGTAAATAAAATTGTATTAAGAATATATTACAATAAAAATGATTTAAGTAAAAATTTTGACCAAAATGAACATAGAATGAAACTTTTTCAAAATATTCCCCTTTTTATGAAAAATGCTTCTATTATAATAATTTTTTTGCCTGTTTATAGCTGACCTCTGTACAGAGGCCAAGTACAATTTTGAAATATATATCTTAGAAGGGGTTTATCCATTTTTTAGACAACAAGGGAAAAATTTTAAAAAAAAAACCCCGATAATTATTTCAATGGGTGGTAACGCTGAAAATAATGTGAATTTTTCAAAAATCATTGTTGAGTCTGTACTGAGGTCTGAGCTATATATAGGCAAAATATTATTATAAATTTAAAACATTTTTTTCCCCAAAAAAAGATTTTGGAAAAAGGTTATTCTAAGTTCATTTTTGCCAAATATTGTTTTAAATAAAAAAAATTTTGTCAAAATTTCCTTTTAAAAACCCTTTTATAAAGTAATCTAATTTGTGACACTAAATATCATGAAAATTTTCCATTTATGGGTTTTTTAAAACCCCGGTTCTGGAAGTTGTCAGATACCTTAAAAACTTTGGGGAGCTTAAAAATTGGCTTTTGCGCCATTAAACCCACAATCACTCACTCTATCGCGAAAGTTCGGGGGATTGTTAAGATAAGATAAGTTACGTAAATATTTTTTTTAGATTGATATCTAGTCTATAAATTTATTGAGCAAAGTTATGTCCCGTTTGTTTAAATTTTTAAAATAGTTTTTTATATAATACTTATCATTTCCCAAAAAATCAGAGTTAAATATTTGATTTTTTTTTTGTAATTGATAGAAATAAGTTTATCACTTGTCTGACCAAATTTTTTTGAATAAAAAAGGGCCCAGGGACATGTTGGGGAAGCCCTGTCTAGAAAAGAATTTCTCGGCTTTTGGAGAGCTCCATATACACCAGTGCTTATCAAACTTTTAATACTTGTGACCCAATATTCAAAAGGAAATTTTTATCACCCTCCACGCAATAAAAAAAAATATTGAATTCAACATACTAAACTGTGCTGCTAAAGCTGGGAAAACGACTTCCTTTTTTAAGTGCCTTGGCGTATACAAACGTCTCACTCAGCCGAAACGTTATTTTCCCCGGGCGCATTCACGTCTTTTGGGAAATAGATCTTTTCTGTTCACTGTTATCCATAAAATTATTCCGAAAGGTATGAAATGCAATAAAATAAACTTGACAGGGCCAGTGGTTTTAGAGCGAACTGCGAACTTTTTGTCCAGTTAAGGATTAATTATATAAACCGAACAATTCATCAAGATAGGTGTTATTATTTTGCGTATAATTTTATATATGAAAAGACCATGAGGTCACTGGGAATCATTAATCCCTTCCAGGTTCATTTATTTCTATATTATGGATAAAAAAATGTCAATTTTTTGTATGCTTATTTTCAAACATACATATATATTTTTAAACATATATAATAGCACCATTTCTACAAAATTTTCAAAAGTTGATGTAAGAAATCTATTTAAATAATTGAGTAATTTATCTGTGTTCTTTCTGTATGGCAAAAACCCTTGACTTTTTGGGGGCCCAAATTTACATTAACTCTATAAAAATATAAAGTTAGAATACCTAGCTTTTTTTCTTGAAGCACAAATTTTATTTACATCTTTTGCATTTATGTAAATTATTAATCAAAATTTGATCGTATATGGTAAATGTGAAAACACGGTACTTTAAATAACCCAAATCACAATCTGGACAGTAGAATCTTGTTTACCTCTTACCTGTTTGAGCTCTCGACAGATTTTACTTGCATCGCTTCCCTACACGGCGGGTCTTCAGTGGTACTAGGCTTAAACTCATGAAACGCCAGCCACGAGTCCATTACCTTGACCGCTAGGCTACCGTGGCCACCACTCGTGTTGGAATCGCTGCTCTGGAGGATGTTAAGTCTTCTATTTTTTTACAATAGATAAAAACTTTAATGGATATTTTTATTTTAAGCAGAGAAGTAACTATCAGCATTGTTTTTTTCTCGCATCTTTTATTATTCGTAAGCCAATGAACGAAGAACAAAACTTTATACTCCCTAATTAAGGAGGAAAAAAGAACAATACCTGAAGATAAATAATCTACCTTTGGGGAAGAAAGGATCAAAAAGAACTTTTTCTAGTCTTTACAAAAAGAATTGTTGGACTAAGAAACTTTGCAAGAAAAGAAAAAGCGGAAAATGGGTGGTGAAAGTCGGAAAAAACCAACAGGGCGATTAATTTCATTGAGCTTTATCCCAACCGCAGATAAAAGAATCTCAAATCCGCTTAGAAGGCTGCTTTCACTTGTTCAAAGACTCTTGATAAAAGAGAAGTGTGTTTTGCCCCCTCTAACATTTCTTTTAAAAATAAAAATCTAATATCCAGTTATCTCGTATAAACACTATCTAATATACGAGCGACTGAGATTTAGTTTTTGACACTTGATATCGCTCATCATATGTTAAAAATGGTATTCCTTTTGACTTTTTGCTGAGGATTTTTTTTTTTTTGGAAATATTAATTTTTAGTTATTATTGAAAATAAAATATGAGATTTTTTCATACTATACTTTAAAAATAAAGTGTACCGTCGAGTCTCAAGTTCGAGTCCTGGTCTTTGTAAAGACCCGCCGAATAGAGGAATCAATTTGCTATACTTTTTTGTTATTATCTCATATTCCTTTTACGTTATATAAATGCGGGGTAAGATTTGTGTTCAAACATAGCATAAACACAGTAAACGCTGATTACAAGAATGGTGTCGCCCAACTGGTATAGTGGTTAGCGACGGTGACTGCCGTGTCGTAGGGACTGGGTCGAATCCCGGAGAAGACATTGATGTTTGTAAATGTATTGTGCCTTTGCGGCATGAGGGTACTCTAAATAGCCGTCGAGCGGCAAGTCCCTCGAGTAATTGGAGGAAGGGGATGAGAGGTGGGAGGCCCCTGGCCACCCCAGGGTTTTCTCCCTCTAAAATAGGGTGGAACCGAGAAAAATCGTACTGCCACCTGCATGGTGCTCAAAGCTAAAGCTAACGACAGGTGTGAAAATTCTAGCCCTTAGCCGCGATGAATTTCGCGGATCTCGATCTGACTTCGTCGGGCAGGTGGCATTAGTCACAACAACAACGAGAATGGTTGTTAGCCGAGGAACTAGATTGTAGCTCTGTGAGTAAACTCGGTCCCTTTAACCAGGCACTTCTCGCGCAGGGTATGTCATACCCATCGCCTAACTTTTTTTCAAGACTCCATCAAAACCATTTTTGGAAAATTAAAGTAGTGTCTCGTGTAGCTGACTTTAAAGTCATATCCTTTGAGAGGGCATTATCTTGTAGGCGAATTCTAAAGATATATCTCTGGATATCGCCAGTGAGTGAATCACCCGTTACAGTTCTAAATGCATAAGCCCGCTTTAAAACCTTTCTTATGCAATGGAGCATTATTGTAGTTATAATGAAAAAACGTGATATCTAAGTAATTTAATAGATACTATATTTAATAGAGATATAGTACAGCAGTATTTTTGGATGAAAAGAAAGTACCTTTGCGAGGATAATGATTAAGAATTGAATGCTAAAGAGTATAATAGAAAGTATGAGATTCCTCTACGGAAATTTATCCAGATAATTTAACTGAGGGAGCAATTATCGACTTTAATAAAATGTGTGACCACTTCATGCTCAATGGCTAGAAGACGTAATCAGCCTATGACAATATTTCTTGTGTTGTTAAACGTTGCGACAGTAAATGCACAAATTATTTTGTTAAGTATTCAAAAACCACCTACTAAACATAGAACCAGGCGTTGATTTCTTAAATGTTTTGGATTTTGATGTATAGAAGAATGTAAAGAATGTAGAAACCAGCAAGCAATGCTTCTACAAAATTAAAAAACAATTAAGATCCAATAAAAACATCGCACTCACTCTCGACGAAGACTAAAGGAATGTATAAACAATATACTGAATGCCCTAATAAAAAGAATAGAAAACCTAAATTTAAGTGTGGAAAGTGCAATAAACATATTGTATTTTGTACTTCCTTTTTCACCTTTGATGCAAATTTTATGGTAAAAACAGAATGTAAACACCCCTGGGTATGAGATACACTGCGCGTGAAATTCCGCTTGTTTTCTTCGCGCGAGAAATGCCGGGTTAAGTATTCGCCAATAGCTCTAATGCAACTTCAAAAAGTTCGATGTTAATAAATATCAAATCAAATGGACAGTAGTTTCCGAAATTGAAAAAAATTTGCAGTGATTTGTCACAAAAAGTAGCACAAAAGTTTTTAAATTATATTCCATACATAACTACTAAATTGCGATTTTTCGTTTTAGCATAATTTCAATTGATTATTTATTCATATTGCCCTTGAAATCTACACCAGGAACATCGGTGACGGACCACGTTATTTTGAACGTTAAATGTCGAAGATCACACCTGAGCTTCAAACCATTCTCCAAAATTCCACATGACGGAAGGGTGTGAAAGGACCCGGATAAGCTGAACCTAACCAGGTTTTCTCGTAATAAATTTCGATCCACCAGTGCGAAGGGGGCCTTTCGATCTCCTGTGCCCAGGGCCCGAAATTAGCTTAAATCGGCTCTGATGGAGAATTACATCCTTGCACCTCATGAAAGATACGAGTGCAATATTTTTAATTTGGTGAAAACTGAGTTTTGAGCAAAACAAATGCTGTCAATTTCACATAATTTAATTAATAATTTCACACACTTTGCGACATAGACTATCAAGGAAAAAGCCTGACATAAGACTGCTATATCAAGGGGAAATGCCTGAAGTGAAACTAAACTTTTACGTATTTTCGTGACAAAGAATATGAATTGATCACAATTCTAAGCTAATTAGCGACTGAAAGAAGAGAACACTGCAATTGAAAAGAATATGTGCATGTAAAGAACAAGAACGCTTTGTCCAAGAGAATCTATGCAATCCACTGTTTCACAAAAAAGTTTGTGCATGCCTCAATAAAAGAGGAGGGAGGGAGAATGTTTACACGCAAACTGTATTTTATAATCCTCATAACATTCATAGACCTGAAGACAAAGATTTTATTAAGAACATCTATGATGGCCGTTTATAAACAGAGATACGCCTATAGATACATAAATGGAAACTTTTCCCCTATTTTCTGCTAGGTACACGGAAAATATACACTACATAAATTATAATGTTTTTGAAACAGATATATTCTCTGAAAATTACAAAAAGAAAGGGTTGGCCAATCCAAGGACGAAGAAGAGCAATTAACTAAAAGGTGGACTGAAATATTTTAGAACGAGACAACAACATCTCCAATGCTGTTGCCTATTTCCGCATTAGTTTCTTTTTGTCATAGTTCTGGAACTGTTGAGTAATGTGTAATTTATGCAAAATGCAATGGGCATATTTCAAATAGATGCACATTCTTTAACTAAGATGAAATATGAAGAAACTATATATAATATATATATATATATATATATATATATATATATATATCACAGGAACTTGTCCTGAAAAGAGGGAGTGGAATGATTTGAACCGGTTAAAATTACTTTTTATAATCAAAATAAATCGAGCATTTATTTATCGAGCTCACTCTAGATTCAAAGTCATCGGAGCAAAAATATAACACCTAGTTGTGGTAATACAAGTCTCGTTTCATATAAAATGTATACAGTGATGTTGTTTTATATAAATCTCTCTTCAGAGTGAGACAAAAAGAATCCTGCGTCGTTTTCTGAGGCAAGGTCATGTTGCGTTTGTTGATGAAATCGATTGAAGTTATTTGTCTCCACAAAAATCGATTACCCTTAAATCGATTATCACAACAGATGTTTCTTTGTACAATAATACTCTGACTTATGTACAGGGTGTTGCCGAATTCGACAGACAATTTCAGAAGTGTGATAGTAGGCAGCATGGGGATGACAAATTAATGTAGAACATGGGATCGCAAACTACGTTTAGTGGGGTAATTCGTGAAAAAATTTATAAAGGGTGTGATGTATAGTTAAATGAAAAGAGGCAGTTAAAAATAAGATACATTTATTAGAAGTAAATCATGTTTTCAATACTAACTGTAGTGGTATCTAAATAAGCCAGTAACAGCCCTGGAGCGGAGTGATCCTTTGTCTAGTAGTTAAGCTAACTTGGCCTCGGATACATAGATCGCGGGTTCTAATCCCCGACATTGGTGACCCTGTGGTGGTATCTAAATAAGCCAGTATAGCCTCCGGACAGGAGTGATCACTTTTGTCTAGTAGTTAAATTACTTGGTTTTGAATCCATAGAACGCTGCGTGTTTTAATTCCCGACACTAACAATGCATCATATTCGACGTCAGAAATGCAACCGGATTTTGTTTGAACGCATTCAAAATCCTTCATACATCGTTGTCTGCTGTGCTATGACCTACGAAGACGGAACTTCGAACAATTCCTGTGACAATCCCTTGTCGTTGCATTTCTGATGTCACGTTGTGATGCAAAACCAGCTTTCTCTTCTAAGTCGAAATTGAACCTTGTGACGGCTCTATCCGAGATTTCTTATTAATAAATTCTCTTGGGGAATCTTTGGTCCTTATAAACTATTTTATTAGAACACACCCTCGAAGAAGAGGACGTGAACATGTAAATTAGGTCTACAATATAAAGTCTAGACTTTCAAGCCAGAGAGAGAGAGAGATAGATTATTAGCAGACCAGTGATTAATCAGAATTTATAGTGTAACGCCGATATTTTTCTTTGATAATTGTAATAATTAAGGTGACGATTTGTTACTGGAGATTGAATAGAGATTAGATAGCTAGGAAGGTAGTGTATTCGAACTTGATGTAAGTGCACTGGTATTTAAAGTCTTCTCATTCTTCGCGTATGTTAATCGTCTGCATATTGCTTTAATTGGATACATCTCTTAGTTTTGATTGATTGGACTTGTGTTGTTGTTTGTATTACAAATAAATTAACTGATTTTGAGCATGGCTAGTCTTCCTTCTCTTTCTCCGCATCTCTAGGCGTGAATCCGAAATTCTTAAAGTCTAAATAAGAAAATGTTGTGCATATGGTGGGGTATATTCAAAGATCGATACATTTTGAGCTGTTGAAACCGAACGAAAAGCTAAATTTGGAGAGGTACTGTCAGCAGCTATATTACTTCAAAACAGTACTCCAAGAAAAATGCCGGCGATAATCAATTGGAGGACTTAATACTGCTTCATGACAATGTCAGGCCACATGCTATTTCACATCCACCTTACTTTCCAGACCTGGCCCCGCCCTGTCATCACTTTCTTACGTCCAATGAATATTAATAGAGGAATGCATATTTGTATTGTCAATGCGGATACCAAGGATTTTTTTTCGATAAATTTCCAAGTACAATATTTTTTCTGGTGAAAAAAAATCTTTATTAAATTTTTTATCAAATTTTGTGCACAAATATCATTTAAAAATCTTTTATATCATATATTTAGGTTGTCTTTGCACTATTTAGAAAACCACGTTTCAGAATCAGATAAATAAAGATACATGTACTTACTGTCAGTAATTATGGAACTTTTCTTTCTGGACCAATGGATGGCAAACATGGGTCTTACAATTTCGAAAGCCATAATGTGGATTTGTGACGGCTCTATCCACGATCTTCTTACTAATTGTTCTCTTGGGGAACTTCTGGTCTTTAAAAATCATTTTATTAGAACGATTTCTCTGAAGAAGAGAACGTGAACATATGCAAATTAAGACTACTATATAAAGTCTAGGCTTTCAGATTTGAGAGAGTGTACTAAGGTAGACTGTGCTAGCGGAGCAGTGCTTAATCAAATTTAACGTGTGACGCAAATATACTCAGCAATTGATAATTGTAATAATTAAGGTGACGATCTCTCACTTAAGCTTTAATCGAGAATAGATAGCTAGGAAGTCAGAGTAATTGAATTAAAGTAAATGCTATAAGTAATTAAAATCTTCTCACATCTCGCGTACATCTTTGTCTTTATGTTGATTAATTGGGTGCATCTCTTAACTTTGATTGATTGAAATTGTGTTGTGGTTTGTGCTGTAATAAATTAAGTGATTTTGAATATATGGCTAGTCTTCCTTCCCTTTATCTCACACCTTTAGGCATGGAGGCAAGATCCTTACAGATTTGGTTTGATTTAATTAACATCCCACTCTATTGCGGTGCGAGTCTGCTGGCGACGGACGTAACCTTAATCGAGTGACGAGGGCGTGATATTTGGGCCGGAATCCCTATCCCTTCAAACTTCCACACCAAGCAAACGCGAGGACTTTTGTCCTAAACAGATGTGGCGATGTGATATCTATATGAACTAGTACCAACATCACGCGAAGACGATCGTTTTGGCGTGATCGGTAAAGTACTCGCGTACGGAACGGAAGGTACCCAGAAGGAACCTTCATTCCTACATTGGTGACCCTGGCCGTGCAAAGGAACCGCACCTTCACACAACGCAATCGTGGCGTCATCTATCCATCGCAAAAGCAACCAAGCCGTCAAACATTGAAGCAAATAAGCCCTTACTTCTCAAGCCGTCACGCACAAATGACGCAACCCACCAAGTGACACAACTGCTTACATGCTCGCAACGAATATGGTATCGTTCGTTCACCTATTCACCGAAACACTGGCAGGGGGTATGTGGCGGTGTGATATCTATATGAACTATTACCAACATCACGCGAAGATAATCGTTTTGGCGTGATCGGTAAAGTACCCGCGTTCGGAATGGAAGGTACCCAGAACGAACTTTCCTTCCTACACAGATTTAACGTTAACGTCTATCATCCCCTCTATATGTAGAGTTTTCATTGGCATCAGGACTCGAACCTATGCCTCGACAACTCTGGTCATAAGTTCGTAACTACTCGATTACCTTGGCCACCATAATGTGGAAGACAGTCTAATACGCTCTGAATCAGCCGAGGTTACCAAGTTTTCATGTGGAAATAAGGTGCCGGTTCAGGTGTCGACCTCAGCATCTCTGTTACAAGATCAGATTATGGCATCGGTACTTTTCGTGCGACATTAAAGAACCCATTATTCAATACAGTCGGGCCTCTATTTTATGCACCTCTATTTTACGAACTTTTTCCTGAAAACCCAAGCATGTAAAGTATAGTGATAATGAATCTTTATTTAACGAATTTTCCACATAATGAACTTTTTTCGGGTTTAGCGACTTTGATAACAGAGATCTAACTATAAATAGTATTTTGGAGAAAAAAAATGGTAATTTTTATCCTTGGGGAATAAGATCCCTTGTGTAGAGAAACGCAGGTACATGTGAATGAGAAGTTCCTATTCGCTGAAGCAAAAATCTTAGTGAATGAATTTTTAGTTAGTGTCCTCTCTAAATTCTAACTTGACAATAGCCGAGGATAGATTACACCAACAACATCATATGCCGTGGAATATATATTTTAAAGAGAAGCAAAATCAATTTAATATTTCCTCCGTTTGAGTATGTGTTATTACGGAGAGAAAAGTGTTAGAGAAGAGAAAGGCTTTTTAATTAACTAGATTTAAACAAATGTAGACTCTTGTACTAAACTAGTATGAAACTAATATATCTTTTGATATTGGAATCATTCTAATTAGGATCTCTAGATTAAAGTGCTTTTTATGGGGTTTTTTTGCTTATAACGTATTATTTTGCTTCATTTTTTTTTTCCTTTTTCTTTTTTTAATGAATATAGCTTTTTCGATTTTTTACACTTTTTTGAATAGGGGACATTCTCAGTTGCGTACAAAGATCTATTTCACGAGAAGAGGGGTTTAAATTCTAAATAACATGCGGACAAAAGCATCGATGCATAATATGTACGATAAAAATTAAAAAGCTTTTGTTTTATAAGGAAGGTTCAACCACCAACGAATCCTTGTGTATAAGCCTCTGTACATCAGTGAAATAGGATTTATCATCCCCCGCCCCTTTGATATTAACAATTATTTCAGTGAATAAATCCATCGATACCATTTTCTAATGTGATTTGTTTTATATTCGTTCTAGAAGAAACACGAGATTTACTGGTTTTAATTTTGAACCATAGTTACACTCAGCAGCTACAACCGACGGACTGAGTTGCTACCTCTCTATTCACATCCACGCTGCTCTAAAAAGAAGCGCGCAGTGTCATACATAAAGGTGGGGTTTGAGGGCTCAAGCCCCCTCAGGGGGCTCACCCTCTTTAGGTGAGTACGGGTGTCACAATCCCGAGGTGTCCTATATAGTGATCTTTTTCCTTTTCCCAAGGGGTTTACTATCTTTGGTAAACACGGGCTTCACGAACCCGGGGTACCTTAGTGATCCTTCTCTATTTTCAACCCTCTTTCTTGTCATCCCATTTCTTCTTTTCCCGTCCAGACCACATGTTCAAACAAATGTTTGGCTCAGAATAGCCAAAATTAGCTCTTGCGCCAATAAATCCCAAAGTCACTCACTCACTCACTCACTCACTGAGGGCTCAAGCTCCTACCATTGATTATACTACGTATATGATACGTAAAATTTAATATTTTTTATTAATAATTAAATTTATTAATTATTACTCATTATTTATTCAATGATTAATTTTTTTTACTGTTTTTTTTTTCCTTGAAAATCTACAAAATCAAAAGAATATGTTTGGCGGCGTATTGTGCATAATACGAGAAAAGTGGACTTCGGATTATGGAGTCCCCTTGAAAAATTTCTGTGTGCACTAATGGTTTAAAGTACAAAGATTGAGTCAAGATGCTGATGTATACGTTTTTTAAAAAGTATAACACCTTGCACGAAAGTAATCTTTGTGTTCGCTACTGGAAGAGCGTGTGTTCTTCATTATCGAAGGAAGCCATGCAATTTAGGTGTGGAATAATTAAATTATTAAAACTTTTTTGTAAAAATCTATTTATTTTTGCGGCGTTTTTTAAAATCTGAAAATGCCTTATATCGTTCATTGTAAATTCTTCGTTTTATTGTGATTCGAATCATACGTCATTTCCTTCCTTTGTAAGACCCAATCAAAAGTTCCCCTTCTGACTTTCATTGCGACTTATTAACCAAACACTAAGAATACTACTGTCCCTGTTACTGCAATGATCGAAATCGTATCTTCGGATCAGCAAGAGGAAAGCCCCCGAGAGCCAAGTGACAGAGGCCTGCCCATGTTTCGCCTGCAGCGACGGAAGTTGCCAGGTTTCCGAACGAAAGTATTTTATTTGTAATCCAAACACGCAAGGCCTCTTATATTAAAGCGATCCATTCAGTCTCCGGACATCTGCCTCATCAACCCAAAGGACCATTAGTTATTTTTTAACCTCTATTCGTGATTTGATTTCCGCGCCCGAAAACGATCTTCCGAGAGATTGTTAAAACTTTTAAGGAGAGATAGTTTTTGCTTTTAACGCGAAAGCTAATTACACCTCGAGCAATGGGCATAGTTTTCTAAGCATCCCCCCCCCTCCTTTTTTTTTTTAAACGGAGCATTGTGTATTCGGAAGCGGAGATATAGATTATAAATCTTAAAAATCGTATTTTCAACGGCGAATCGGTTGAGTATATCTACAGCCTTGACTTTTGTTAACTTAATGACGTCATCTGGATTACTTTGCGTGAATTTCAAGGGCAAGGGCTTTTGTTAATTGTTGTTATACACCTGGCACTTTCACTTTTCGTTTAATTGAATTATTTTTTGTACCTTCGGTTAGGTTGCTGGAAAAATTCACTTGTTCCGTTTTTTTTTTAGTACAGAACAGAAATATGCACGTAATATTTTATGACGTATTGTTCACTTAGAGGAACGCGCTTAGATTTATGGTTTCTTTCTTCAAATCTATTTAAAGATGTTGAGTTCTTAGTAGTATTGATTACTTTATGTTTAATAATCAGCAGTTAACTTTTTTTTAAAGATTCTAAATGTTAATATTCTAAATGTTTGTTTTTTAAATGTACACAGCTTGTCGATCTCAGGTAATTATACATTTAATATTGGTAAAAATATGCATGAAAAAGTTGCTGTTTTTTTCGTATTTGCGAAGTATATAATATCATTTTGCTAAAAAAAATAGAATTTGTTTTATTTAAAATTAGTATTTACGGATGTTTTTATTTTTAATAATTTTCTCCAAACTGTGCAAAGTAATGTCATCTTTTTTTTACTTTGATAACTTTTTTTCGCCTTCAAATTTGACTAATCTTGCGAATGAAAATGTACTGAAATATTTTTCTAAGCAATAAATAAATAATTGGATCCCATTTATAATTTGCAAAATATTTGTATTGAGCATTCCTCCTCATCTAAATCAAAAGTTTTATGTTCTTTTAGAGGAAAAAATCATTTTTAAAAAGATTTTGATGCCTAAAAATAAAAATGTTATTAAATAAAAAAATGTGTAAACTGTCGATTTTTATGTTATTTTAATATATACATTTATGAAGTAAAATATTTTCCTCTAATTCAAGATTTTAGAAAGCTCTTCGAAATTAGAGGGAGGGGGGGATAATATGGAACCGTAAAAGTAATTGTGACACTTCCATTTTTGTGTCTATTACTGTAATATTTAAATCAATTTTTAACTTCCTTTTTATTGGCTTGTTTAGGGTGAAAAATGTGAATATTCTTAAATATATCTTAAATCGGTATTATTTGCATTCATAATTCTTTGAAATATATTTTTCACATTTTATTGGCAAACTTTTGTGATGTTACATTTGTGAGTAATCCAAGTACATTTCATATTAGGTAGTCCCTCAACCTTAAATAACTAAATATTCATCTGATGGAGTACTCATCTCTGTACAACCAAAGAACTTGTACTTTCTCTACATCTGTGAAATGCACAATAGCAAAGCATGTATGCAATTACAGTGAAAATCGTTAAACACAAAACTAAAGAAAATGAAATGTTTTTCACGTTAAAAAAAATTCATGTTTAAGGATATTGCAAAAAACAACAACATAAATTCAACAAAATTAAGTTTATTAGAGTACATTTTATTTACATAGAGCTACGGCTCATACTTACTCTTTTCGAACAATTCAGTATTTTGCTTTATTAATTATTGTTTATATTAATCAATTATAATAATTATTGTTTTTCTTTTTTTAATTATTGTAATAATATAGAGTTAGCAAGATCAAAATCTGTACAGATTTCCAATTTCGTCTTCTGTTTTTGATCAACAGCTTTAAGAGGCTTCTTTTTTCATTTAAAGCGAAACAGTAACTCGATTTACCCCCAGCTGTTTGCCATTGTGCTCGGGAAAAAGACCTTCTAAGATAGAAAAAAAATGCAACCCATACTCACTGATTTTTTACTCTTATTGCTATATACTCATCTTGGAATTCCAAGGCCAACTGATGTGAGATAAAATGTTTTTGTGTGGTGTTTGTAAGGGTGAAGGGAGTGAAAGTAGCTCAAGAAAACTGGCTCGTGCAGCAGGTTATTTTGAGGGTTTTAAAAAGCCGAGTTAGTGTTCTTTCTACGAACTCTTTCATTTCCCCACCCCTCTTAAATCTCGCCTGTGCGGCTGGCGTTTTAAGTATTTTATTCATTGCCAGAAGGGAAATTTTTTCGTGTTAAGCGATTTTAGTTTTGTGTTAAGAGAAAAAAGTGCATGAAAATATATAGTAGTTTGACGAGGCCATTGTATTATTCTATGTTAACCGATCTTTCGTCTGAAGCGTTTTCGCGTTAAACATATTCCAATGTACTTGTAGCAAGACTATTTGTGAAGAGCCCAATAATTTTAGCATCTGCCTGGAGCGCAAACTCTCCTTCACACCATCTTCTTTCTGTTTTATAATTGAAATATTACAATACTCCTCTTAATATACACTCATTGGTTTGAAAAAAATAAAATATATATATATATATATAAAAATTACCTGCTTTTTATTCGTAGTCTGAGTTGATTGATTATAATTTACAAATTAACTCAGATTTAAGTTTGATTATACAGGGTAATGTTTCTTAAACTACGGGACGTACCCGCCTAGGTGAGGAAGTCATGCTAATCATACGAGGGGGGCGCGAGTATATTGATAAGTCGAAAAAATTATTTTAAGATATTATTAAATTACTGAAGGTAAACAAACAAAATACATTCTGACATAATAAGAAATAAAATACACGTTTACACTAATATAATACACTCATAATTGTATCAGTACTGCGCAAAGTATTTTATAATTTGTTTAACAATACTGTTAAGAACAAGTTTAATAAATACCAGGGCTTGTAATATATAAAATTATATGCAAAAATTAACACTTATCTTGATATTTTGTACGGTTTATAATTAATCTCTCAAATGCCGATTAAAAAATCCTCGATTCACTCCCCAATGTCACCGTTTAACACATAAGCGAGCGTTTGTGGTGTATTGTGGGGGAGGGGTAAAAGAATAAATAAGCAAATCCTTCATAAATATTTTCAAAGTCATTTCATTGCGTTCCAAAGACTTCGGAATAATTTTATGGATAACATTTCACAGAAAAGATCGAACCTCGGAAAGAAGCACATATACATCCGGGGAAATTAACGCACTGGCTGATTGAGATGGATATGTATGCCGGCAGAACTTAAGAGATTAAAGTCGCACTGTGGGCTTAGCGTCAAAGTATAGTATTATTGAATTGAATAAATTGGGTTACTGTATGGAAGGAGGGGTGCGATGAAAATTATGATAGAATATTGGGTCGCAAATATTAAAAGTTAGAGGAGCACTGATATAGGGTTAAAATTAAGAGAGAAAATGAGTGGGTGTCGCATTTAAGACAACACGAGGGTCAATGACAACTGACCTCGTTATTTTGAATCACGGGGAAGTGATCTGGGTGACACCTGAGACGATACCCCACTCTTCCAACTTCCATTCCACACCAGTCTAAAGACTGGCCCTCAATAGGTTTAATAAACATCAGATCCTCTAAACTACGGGTGTTCAGTGGCATTTGCGCTCGAACACTTGACACACTGACCACAAGTTCGTGACCATGACCACTAGACTACCGCTGCCACAAAATTTCGCTTGGATTCCATAAAGTTTGTATTCTATCATTTCTACAATTTTTATGCTAGCTCAATTTTAACCTAGCTCAACCCTAGGATCGCCACCTCTGCTAATTGTTCAGTGGCATTAAAACTCAAAAATGCGACTGGACCAAGCTGGCTAATAGCTTGTGACCATAACCAATATACTACCGCGGCCACAAGTTAGGAGAGAAAAGTTATTTCACGAATTTCAAGATCATCAATACGCACCTTCAAAATTATACATGAACAATGATTTAATTCATGGAGCATTTTTCTTAAGATATCCGACTACGTTCGGAACCGTGATTTTGCAAAAGCGTGTAAATGGATAATATTTATGACATTTAGTGTCACTTAGATTAGAATACATGTATAAAATTAGTTTTAGGATTATGATAAAAATTATTTAAATACAATATTTTGGCAAAAAATTAACTTAGAATAACCTTTTTTTTTTTCATATGTTCTCCTTTTATAAAAAAAATGCTTCTATTGTATTAATATTTTGCCTGTATTCAGCACAGACCTCTGTACAGAGGCTCAACTAGAATTTTTGAAACGCATAATTCTGAAGTCGGTTTATCCATGTTTTACGAAAACAGAAGGGAGAAATTTTAAGAAAATATGCCGATAATTATTTCAAATGGTTGTAACTCTGAAAATAATCTTAATTTTTCAAAAATCATATTTGAGCCTCTGTACAGATTGATTATACAGCAAAATATTAATAATAAAGCATTTTTACAAAAGGAGAACATTTGGAAAAGGTTATTCTTAATTTTGCCAAAAATGTATTTGAATATTTTGTTTCATAATGTCTACGAAACATTTTATACATGTATTCTAATTAAGTGCTAATATCAGAAAATTATCCATTTATGCGCTTTTTTTAAAATCATGGTTCCGAACGTAGTCGGATACCTTAATAAAGAAGGTTTTTACTCCTTATATTTAAATGAACACTGAAGTCTATACGCAGCCGCAGATACAGCAGTGCTAACTCTGATGCCATTCTAATTATATATCCAAATGTAGCCTAAAATAACCGTCAATATAAAGCGGTGTTTATAGTTTTTAAATTGATATTAATTTCCCATATGTTATATTTTCAGAAAATTTAAAGTTGAGAAAAATACTTAAATTAAAAAATTGTTTCATTAAAGAACTCCCTTACAAGATTAAGAGTCTATTCACTTAGAGTATACAATCACACTTGTGTGTTTTGTTCGTAACTTTTTAATAACAGTCATGGTGAGTTCCCACGATTTGAAGCAGAATTATTAAAGACAAGCCTGAGGGTTTCTTAAATATTATCGTCGAATAGGCCCAAGTGACCTTCAATGAAAAAGTCCACCAATGAGCTAATAGTACGACAGTGCTCTTCCGCTTACTCTCTTCAAAAGATCACAATTGTAGTCTTAATAAAAGGATCCAGAGTATGGCATATTTTGAAATATGTGATAATACGAATGAAATTCACTTGTTTAAAGCCTATTAGAATCCTTTACACTTAGTTATGTAATAGGATGAAGAGTATATATATATATATATATATATATATATATATATATATATATGAAATTAATTATATAAGAAATAAAGAATAAGAAAATAAATAAATATAGAGAATAAAATAGAAGAAGAATAGAAAAAAAAAGCTATTAAGAAGCTAAGCTAAGAAAAGCTAAGAAAAGCTAAGCTAGAAATAAATTATATATATATATATATATAATTTATTTCTAGCATTATACATATATGCTTAAACGATGCTTTTTTACACGCTGTATAAATTTCTTCCAAAAACCTCGTAAATTATTGTACAGAAAAAAGATACAATTTGCATAGTAAAAAATGGGATATTTTTTTTTAAGTAGCGTGCCCCCTTCCCCCATAGACCAATACAGTTTTAATTTTTAGCGTAAAGATTACGCTTCGAGATTTTTTTCATGCCTGCTTGTTTTGTTACGACATAACCCACCCCCACACCTCCATTAAAGAAGTCTGTGTACAGCATTGACTTTCCACATTACCTCCAAACCTTAAAGAATGAAATAAAGATAGATATTAATTCGAAAACTTGTAAGTAGAATAAAAGAGTGAACTGAACAAAATTTTAATATACAGTCGGACCCCGATCTAATGAATTCTCCGGGACCGAACTTTTTATTCGTTAAATTGGGGTTATTTGTAATTATCGGGGTAAGAAAAATACAATTTTTTTTTTGCATTTAACTTTTGGAAATTCAATAATAGGCAACTATACAATATATATATATATATATATATATATATATATATATATATATATATATATATCCTAGTTAGAAATTACAACATTTTTTATCCAATAGATAAAAATACTATTAGCGAATTATTACGCTACAGTTAATTGAAAATTTTTAAATACTAAGAGATGTTTGACAAATCTTTTTGTGATTCTTTTTCAACTTTTGTGTGCAGAGAAGAAAGTACTGCGTCCTTTACAACCAGTTGTATGAGGTATGTTTTTAGAGTTTCAAACAATGCAAAGAATTAGAAAGGGTAACAGTTTTGATAGAAGTTTAATCATCAATTTCTGCATCAGAATAGGTAAGGATTTGTTTCCAACAACCCGACGTGCGTAACAAATTTTTAAAAACAAAATTTTGTATAGGAAACAGTACATAAAATAAACCTAATTTTTCCCAAGAAAGAGAGCAAATGGTAATTTTTTCTAAAATATCCCCTGCGTTGTGGAGTGGCATGAGATAAAAGAATTTCCTGCCCTGTTGAAAACTCAAACGGTAGATTACACTAAAAACTCAACTACACCTGTAAAATCTAATAATGAGCTGCACCCTTCGCTGTCGAGATTTGTAATTTGCAAGAAAAATCGTTTACTGTCCTGAGCAAAAAGGATGACAATTGAAAAGAAGTCCAAATTTTTCTGATCCAAACTAAAAAAAAAATATTTTTTTCTCCGGTTGTTAAAATAATTCGTTAATTCAGGGTTGGTTTTTCTTTAAATATGGGTTTAAATAAGGGTTTTAACCATTTTAATCGGGGAACAGAAAAAATTCGTTAAGTAGGGGTCCGACCATGTATTACATTTATATATTTAACATTTATGGATACATCTAATATTATGACATTGATGCATATTAATATAAATGTCAAATTCATAAATTTTTTACTTAATGCTTAGAAGAAATAAGGCTCGCATATATATCAACCCAAGAAAAGATAAAAATTAAAAATTATTAAAGATATTGGGGAATAATATGTGCTGCTGCTCATTGTAATAACAATAGTTGGGGGCGGGATGAATTGAAATCAATATCCTCACTAGAAAGATCAATTACATCCATTCTCTGCTTGAATTTACAATAAAACCTTTCGTTAAATAATGACTTTATTGTTTTCCGGAATATTTTTCGTGGCCGTGGTAGCCAAGTAAACATGGTAGCGAACACAGATCCAGCGTGGTTTCTACTGAATCATAATCTCGTAGCATGACTCCCCTGGAAATTCTTCGTGCAGAGAGAATGATCTGTCGAGTCTCATAGCCTTCACGATAGCGTGGTGTGGAAGTTTAGAAAGTGGGGTGCCAGCTCAGGTATTGTCTTCATCATATGATCACACGGTTCACAAAATTACGAAATCCGTTGCCAAATATTCCTATCATGTTGCTTCCAATTGCGACATAAGCAACCAATCCAGAATATTTTGTAAAGGTGAAATTTTTATCAAAATGTCTGATATTTATTTATTTTACAAATTCTTTATATAATCTTTGTGGTACCCACTTAAACACTCGTCTGTGGTATCTTAGAATGTGTTCTATTTTTAGATTAGCATTTAAAAATAGTTTTCCAGACTTGCACCGGGCTTAAAGCCACAAAAATTAACTAACAGTTCATTAATGAATTTCGCCATCATTCCTGTCACGGAGCAGTCAAAGACCTAAAATCGTGTAAATGTGAATAAGCCGTGTAAAAAAAAGGTTTTTTATGAACTGTGTTATTTTAAAGCCATGTAAAAAAAAAATTGTTGAGTTAAGTATAATAATGATGTATCGAAGTTTTTATTTAAAATTGAACTTAACTTATCGGTGAATAAAATCTAATAAAATTATAAATTTGAGATAGAGAGGACAAAATTTCATATTAAAATTAAGATAGTCAGAAAAAAATATTTAATTCCACCAAATTAATTTATGACACGTCATGTATTGGAAACGATCAAAAAAACAAAAATGAATCTCCTCAAGTTAATAAGGTATTTTATAGAAGTTTTATCACGAAATAAAGTTAAAACAGTTTTTAGCAAGCGAAATGAAGACTATAGCTGTATTTTATATTATGGTTGTTAAATCTATTATTCTTAGATTGTGTGTGTGAGTTCCTATTACTATTTAAATGTAGCTGAATGTATAGTATTTATATACGTTGTGTGACAAAAGAGTCATATACACTTGCTCACAAAAGTAAGTATGCGCCTTATAGCTTAAGTTAAAAAGCTCTAGTTCTCAAATAAATATAAGAAAAATATTATTTTGGAGAGTGTTGTTTATAGCTTCTGATTCAAGTCATAAAGTAAAATGAAAAATAAACCAAATCATTATATTTTAAAAAACTTTAAGAGTAATTTTGTTAACTACTAGTAGAAATTTAAATCACAAAAGTATGTATGCACTCTGAATTTTTGACTTTTAAATAGGCTGAATGAAACTTCTCGAGTGATTTTTCGTATTTCAGTGATAAGTTTAGAAGTTCTGCTACGAAGCTTGTAAGTTTTAGCTTTAAGTACATCACCAATTCACCAATGCCTTCACGTGGAAAAGAATTATCAAAAGACCTAAAGGATGCAATAATAAAGCTCTATAAGGAAAGTAAGTCCCAAAGACAAATCGCTAAAATCATTGGCAAAAGTCCTGCAACAGCGCAAAAAATCATTGAAAAGTTCCAGGCTGAGGGAAATACTCTAAACAAGCCAAAACAAGACGACCGATCATTTTCACGGATCAAGAAAGGCGAATTATTGTTGGAAATGTGAAAAAAAAATCCGAAGATTAGTGCACCAAAATCGACAACTGATGTGAAAAACAATTTTGTGAAGTCATGCAATCCTGAAACAATTCGCCGTGTGTTACAGAAGGCAGGATACCATGGTCGAAATATGGGAATAAAACCATGTGTTAGCAAAGTGAATAGCAAAAAGAGAATAGATTTTGCAAAAGAAAATGAAAAACAAGACAGAAATTTTTGGAATTCCGTGATTTTTTATGAGGAAAGTAAATTCAACATCCACGGGTCATATGGACATCAAAAAGTTTGGAAGAAAGCAAATGCAGCTCTAGAACCAAAGAACATGAGAGGAGCTGTAAAACACAGTGGTGGTTTGATTATGGTTTGGGGTTGCATGACAGCAACTGGAGTAGGAAATTTAGTTATAATCGACGGAATAATGAATCAATATAGCTATTTAAATATTTTAAAGAATAATCTAAGCCAAAGTGCTTCTTAATTGGGACTCGATTGATCATTTCCTTTCCAACAAGATAATGATCCCAAACATACTGCTCGGGTTGTTCGGGAATGGCTGCTATATAACGTGCAAAAACAGGTAAAAACCCCACCGCAGTCACCTGTTCTTAATCCCATTGAGCACTTGTAGGATTATCTCGATCGCCAAATTAGAAAGCAAGAGATCAAAACTAAGAATGATCTAAAAAAAACTCCTTTTGATGGAGTGGCAGAAAATACCTTCTTCTGTCAATCAAAATTTAGTAAAATCAATGCCATCTAGATTGAGAGCTGTTATTAAGGTCAAAGGCTATACAGCAAACTACTAATTATTTTGAAAAATTGTAAAATTTGCAATATTAATGTCTTTGTTTTTGTTTGCATACTTACTTTTATAATGTAAATTACATCCTATTTTAAGTTAAGCTCATCTTGCTAATTAAATATTTGTATTTTTTAAATATTTTTCATTTTGTAATTAAGCTCGATTTTGCTGTAATCGAATTAAATCGTTAATTTGAAAACTCTAATATTGTAGGTCTGTTTTTTTTCATAGGACATTATCACATACACTCTGCATACTTATTTTTGTGACTAAGTGTATGTAGTAAAGGATGAATATAATCTTTGCGCTTTCTTTATTACGTTCCTGTGGCGCAGTAGCCTTGCGGTCAAGATAAGGAACTCGTGTTCGGCGTGTCATGATTTCGAGTCTACAGCCGCTGAAGACCCGCCGTATTGGGGATGCCCATTCAATCTGTCGGCTCAAACATCCTCCCATTGGTGTAGTGTGGTTGTTAGGAGCTTGGGGTGCCGCCTCAGAGGCGTCATCCTCGCACTTGTCCGTGGTTCAAAATGACGAGGTCCCTCACCCAAACCCTTTGCGTAGCTGAACAGTTCAGCGTTAATATACACTCACTTATTACATCCTTTTCCAATTGGGATCTTAAATTTCAAATATTCTTAAGTAAATTAAGAATTCAATACACTGGTTTCAAATGGTTTTGAGAAACAAACGATTAAAACCGTCTAATGTAAACATATGTTCAACATATGAGTAGTGAAAGATGTTTTGGGGTGAATTGTATTCTAAGTTTTCTTTGTGTAGACAGCGATTTATTCTCTGAAGTATTGTACCTTGGGTCAACTGGGGCTTAAATTTAAATATTCGTAAATTAAGATTTCATTTGTTTCAGGTTGGTCGAAAATCGGATTAAAACTGTCTAATGTAAAATATGTTCAAATATGAGTAGTGAAAGATGTTTTGGGGTGAATTGTATATCAGGCAATTTTTTGTAACAGCGATTTATTCTCTGAAGTATTGTATCGGGTCGGCTCGGTGGTTGGTAGAGATACGTACCACGCTTGTAGCCCAAGGTTTCTGGTTTGATACGGTTGAGTAAAATTTCTGGTTGCAAAATCGTAGGTACGCATGTCAAATGATTATGTGGCATGTAAAAGATCCCTTGAGCATCAATTTGGCTCTGATACTCTCGGAAAAACTAAATCACGGCAATTTTTAATCAATAGCCGGATGAAGCAATTAAAATTAAATCAACTTCGAATGGTAACGATGGCGCTTCATAACGGTGCCGCCATGAATGGCTCCTCATAGTTTACCAAGTTTGAAAGGTTTCGTTGCCAATATGCAGTTCATTAGGGAAAAAGTAATATTGTATTGGGGTCGGTGTTTCGCTTAAAATAAAAATTGTTATACTGCAATAATGTATGCGTAATGTGATCCCGCACATATGTATAAAGTTCAACACCGAAAGTAATATAAATACGAATAGCCATGAATACAAATTTTATAATTATTTAATGATCACACTCATTTCTTTAACTCGTTATATAAAAAATAATACGGTAGAGAGTTAATATTTCTATGATTTATATAAAACGCGTATTTAATGTATTTCATTTTAGTTTCATTTTCTGAATTACTTTAAACAATTAGTAAATTGTTGCCGAAATTGCGTTATATTTTACATATATACTTATTATCACGTATTATCTTTTCTTTTCTCAACACTTGCATAACCTTTGCAAAATTGTGTTATTTCTACTAATACAGTATCTTTTATGTAAATGGATACTTGGCCGCAGTAGCCGAACGATCATGGTCGCGAACTCATGGTGCGCATTAAAATTGTAAAGTCACAAAGTCCTCACGTTGACATGATTTAGTAGTTTGGAGAATGGAGTTTCTGATGAGGTGTTGCCCTCGTCACACACACTTGAAATGATTATCGAACAACTTCTAAAAAGACGTTAATTAAATTCAAATCAAAATCGGACTGAATTTCATTTAAATAATGTAATTGAAAAATTTTGTCGTGTAATAATATATAACAAAAAAATATTCATTATAAATAGAACAGCTGTTAAACTTTTTTTTAATTACAAAAAAAAAAAACTTCACACTTTTTTTAAAAAAAGGAGCGAAAAGTTCAAATTAAGATATGCCTTTCGAAACTTTACGATAGCAAAGCTTTAGGAATAAATGTTTCAACCATAGATTATTTGAAGAACGAAAAGATTACAAGAAATAAAACTGAATAAAAGGGAAAAAAGAAAATAGTGCAAAAATGGGGATCGTGATAAAAATATTAAAAGTTATATAAGTCTCTTAATAGAATTTTTTCCAACAATATTCATTATTTTACAAGTCTTACAGATTCAATTCATTTTTATTAAATAATGAAATTTGTTCAGTTTCCTTCTATATTAACGAATGAATTTTGTATAAAAATGTTAACTTCCTTAAAAAAATAATCGAGCTACTTCCACGAAGCATTAATTTAATTTGCTCTTTTGTTTTAATAAAGAACGTAATAATTTTCCCATACTTGTAATATTTTGTCAAAAAACGAAAGAACAAATTTGAAAGGAAAAAAAAAAAACTGAAATAAACAACTTTTAACTTTTTAAAATAATTCAGTTTCGTTTTTCCTGAAATATGGTAGCATAATTCTAATTTATTGTTCAAACTACCTAAATGTAGTGTGATTTGTGTGAGAATAATTTCTAGTAAAAATATATTCAGAAAAAATCTTCTCTGCGAAATAAAAACATATATAATAAGTTTTATATAAAAGTAATACATTAAAGCTGTAAATCTCCATTTAAAAAATTAATTCAAAAACGTTTTTGCGATTTCAAATAGACATAGTGTTATCCAGACAAAAGCTTTTTTTAGAATGAGACAATTTCATTCAATCTCTCCACTCGTCACTGGAAATCACTACGAAATATAAAACAAAATGATAACCTCAATCAAAATTCCATGCTCCAATCTCTACCAAACCTAAAAAACAGAGACTCTTTCCCTCCACCCCTCACTCCAAATCACACACCTTTTCGAACCGCGGCGCGGATGAAAAGAAAGAGGAAATAATAAGAGCAAAGAAAAAGATGAAGAGCGGCTACCGCGGCGGACACACGCGAGCGACAGAGACGGACCAACGAGATCTTCCCGCCACGCCTCTCCCGTGGCCGAACCCCGGTCGCTAGCGCCACCTGGCGGGCAGGCACCTGTTGAACAAGGTGTTGCAGGGGGAGGAGAGAAGGAATGAAGAGAAACAGTTTTGGGGATGGCCTGCTGTAAAGTGTTCAGTAAGAAGTTTAATGAGTAAGAGGAAAACACGTGTTCCGAAGGTGCTCTGAAGAAGACACATCGGGGGTTGCCCAGACCCACGGGTTTTTTTCAGTACTTATTGTTTTAAGCCGTAGATTTTTATTCGATTTGTATTGAGATATGTACCTGTGACTGAGATTTTCAAATATTTATTTGGAAAAAGTTTGGATTCTTTTTTATCGCCCCTCAGAAAAACAAAAACTAAATTGCTGTCCGGTGTTCCCCGAGTGAAGTCAGCTGATTTGTTTGTTCGATAATATCATAAGCTGTTCTTGTGACTGCTGATTTATTTTCTTGCCTTGCCCTTACCTGTTGAAAGAGTTTTAGTTTCATTCTTTCAAAAGAGACGTTCATGATTCCAGAAAGACTGAAAGTATCTTGGAAATACAAGTATTAATATATATTGTTTTCGACTGAAGAACTGCGTCTTTCAAAAATTTTCGATATCTGTATAGATTCTTGCGATCTGTTTGCACTAAAAATATCCGTCAGAAATGATCCATACCTTAAATCCCCATTGTTTTAAATGAAATTTTTGCTCAAGCACGTAGGCAAGATACTGGACAAGTCAACAAAATAGAAAAAGAGCAAGTCTAGTTATTTTATATATGTCATTAATCAAAGATGTGCCTTCATAAATATTAACTATTAATAGAAAATATGAGAGAGATATGAGCTACGGCCTATCTGCCATGAAAATTTAAATTTTAGATCAAAAAGAAAATATTTTTATACTTGAATATTTTACCACATCTTCAATCAATTTAAATAACTATTTTTGGTATTTTTCCAAACTTTTCGCATGGATGAAAGATAAATTCGATCTCGATCATCAGCTCCTTATAAACTAGTCAAATGATTGAAGACTAAAACCGAGAATCAACCTGTTGAACTTTTTGAAAGAGACGAGGAGAAACCATGGAGACTTGTGTATTGATCCCTGCGGAGTTGAGCTTGGTGCTCACTACCTCTCCATCCTCGAAGAAACCGTATACGGGTGCTTCCGTATGGACCAATCAACGAATACCCAGAGGATCCCGATTCTTGCCTTTCCAAGGGACAGTGAGACTGGACAAATTAGAAATTTATTCCAATCTTGAAGATAACGATGTGAGTATTAAATTCTTTTAGTGTGTTTATTTACTTTAAATTATGTGCCTAAGATTTTCCATCTTGCATGAAAAGCACTAATAACGTAAAATTTAAAGGTATCTTTGAAGAAAATTAAAATTTAACGAGAAATATTAAGTACTTATTCTGGTAGGGGGGAAATAAGCAATCGATTTTCTTTCAAAATGATCGTTAAAAATAGTTTTAAAACATCGGTTTTGAAAATAAAGTAAAATGCATTTCATATGAATGTTTTATCTATTAGATTTTTTCTTATAGTAGTAAGAGAAGATATATCATTTATAAATTCCTTCATTATATTTGTAAGTTGTAGAGAAATAATCTTCTGATGCTTTCTAATGTGATAAATCTTATATTTTAAACTAATTAAACAATGATTTGACTTGCCAATACATAATTTATGCTTTCAACACTTATCACGAGTATTAAAATAATTTTTTGTTGGTTTTTTAAATGCATTGTAAATTTTCTCAACATATTTCTAAGTTACAATTTAATACTTCTTAATGTTTCAAAAAATAGTGTGTGTGTGATAACATTTCTCTTTTGTAAATAGAGTCAAGATTATATATATATATATATATATATATATATATATATATATATATATATATATATATATATATATTCTACCTCTTACTGTCTGAATTTCTCTTTTGTTAATATATTAGTTCTTCCTCAATTTTTGAATTCCAACACAAATTCGTCAGTGTTTTAAGTTTTTCCTTTTGGATTTGAATGTTAATACAATAAAATTATTTTTAAAGACTTAAATATGGCAACATCAGAAATATTTCGAACAATATTCAGATATTTTGACTTCAAGTTTTAAAGTTTAAGTTCCATTTAAATGTTTCCAAATGATAATTTTTGAACCAAAGTATTAATAAAGATAATGATAAAGACAATATCATAAATTTTTAATGACGAAATCTTGCTTATCCTGTCTCCTGAGTAATGTAAATAAATAAGTTCATTACTTATAAGTTTACATTGTATTGCAGTGTAAGAGCAATTCGATGTGTTTACTATTCTTAGAAATTACATGGGGTCTATCTACGTCACTTATATCTAAATAAGAGCTTTAGACTTTTTAATCATTTCATGTTTTATATATTTAATAGACATATTGCTTATTTTTAGTATTTTTATCAGTCAAATTATATTTGTTTTGGTTTTTTTTATGAAGATGCTTAAATATGACAATTGAAATAAACTATTACTTTCAAATAAAATTTTAATTTAATGTATTAAAAATTTAATAAATTTAATTAAAACTCAAAATAACAGATTTTATGACTAACTTGAGAAAAGTTTCAATAATGTATAAATTATATATATTTTTATTCGGAGTTTATATTTGAGTCTTGTATGCACAATTAATAACATTTTTGGATTTGATGAACACATTAAATATTTAATAATTACAAGCTTAATATCTATCTGCTATCGTAATTAGAACTTTAAATACAAAACAATCGTTGGAACATTTATTTATTTGCAAAGATATGCAATCAAAATATCGTTTGTCTTAACAAACAACTTATATCAAGGAATGTTGTGTATTCATTTTTGCAACGAACGCATTATTATTATTATTTTATTTTTTTGTACTAATAATTCCGCTTCAGTTCTAATATTTAAAAGAATAGATTAGCAGAGAAAGAGATTTTTTCATTTTACTTCTTAAATTAAAAATAATATTACGTTTTTATTCTTATAATCCATTGTGTAGTATGAAATGAAAGAAATCATTTTAAGATTTGTAAATGGATTAAATAACAATAGTATTATATTATTTCAAAAACCCATAACTAAATGTGGACTGAAACTTTTCTCTCGATTGAGTTTATAACACTTGATATAAAAACAATTCGATTCAGTTTTATAGAAGATATTTTAAGTTACTTTTAAAAGTGGAATACAGATATTTATCTCAATACACGCGTAACGCGTTGAATGCGTAAATAATGTATAATTATCTATGTAGGTCTTTTAAAAAATCAGCTATAAATCATGTTTACATTTTAAAAAGCTGGAACCACGTCTCGCATAGATAACTAGTACACACTTGAACAGTATGGGCCCGTAGGAAAAAAACTGTTTCGGACACCACACCCTTAACAAAAACAATTTCGTCTAAAAAAATTTTAATGATTTCGAAGAAAATTTCGTAAATAAACAAACGGGCGCATTCCGCCGAATCACCTGTTAACGTTTCGCGGGGAAAGAACCCACGCAAATAATTTTAATTAACCTTCATCGAGAACATAACTCTCGATTTTTACAAAATCCAATTTGATAAACGGTGGCAGTTAATTAACTAACCTTGACAGTGTTACATGAAACAAATCATATTAGGATGTCAATGAGTGATTTGTAGTTGGAACTGGATTTGGATAAGGAACTCTCCGACAGTTTCCATTGTGGATTTGTTACTGTGAACGTAACCAATGACGTATTCTTTTATTTTTGTGTCCGTAGGGTTTGTCTATTGTAATTTGTTAATTTATTCGTAATTCATGAAACTGTTGTTGAGCGAATAGTTAAATTACGCAACAGGGCATTTACATTAACTGAAATCAAAAAACAAAATATGCGTCATTACTAAAGCCTTTTGCGAGAGTAACTGGATGTCAATCAGATGTAAGTTTTGTAAAATAAAACCATCATGCACTTTTGAAATACATAAAACTATTCAATTTGGTTTAATAAGCTGAGACTGCTATATAATGGGGCAGTTCTTCAGAAGTTTATAGACAATACTTCAGAAGACAAACTTATAAAAATGAATGGTATGATTAGAATTATTTAAAATTTAATCACATACTGTCCACAATTTAGAATGTTATTTTTCACAGACCTTATTCCTTGCTTACGACTAAAAAGTTACATTGTGTCTTAAGAGTAATTTGTAAAAAGTTTTTATATAATATATCTCTTTACCTTATATTTAACTACTTATATTTAACTATTTATGCAATTTGTAAATCAAGTACGATATTTTTGAATACATTACGAATCAGTTCACAAACTTAAAATACCTCCTCAATTTACAATGCCCTTTTTCAAAAGCTGAATTACCTAAAATTTTCATACAGAAGTAAAAGGATTTCAAGAAGAAATCATATATGGTGAAATAACTTTTTAGCCATTATTTAAACACTGCTGTACGGATTAAAAAATTAGCAGTTATCATTATATTCAAACTTCCTGGTTAAAAAATTACAATATTAGTTAATACTTTACTATAAATATTGGCAAATATTAACATTGCAGGAATTTGTAAATATATTAAGGCTGTTTTCAGCTAATGTTAAAGAATAGGACCCAAATTCGGAATATTTTTTGGATATAAAAGTACTTAAACATTAATATTACATTCTGGCTTCACTATCCTGTAGATAATCACTTATTTAATCATACTACTAATTTATACATATATATCCGAGTTGATACATTTTTTCTTCTATAAAATGTGCTTCGCATTTTTTCTCTTATACCATAATGCCAAATGAGCTATTCTTGTACATGTTAAAAGAAAAACTAAATATTTATGAAATATTTTGAAATTTTAAAAACGCTATTTTATATACAAATGCATGAGTTACAATGTCACAAATTTTTATAAAACTGAGGCATTTTTTCTATCCGAAAATATGCTTCGCGTTAAGTTCACGCTCTTGTGTGCATATGGTGAAAACAGCCTTAAGTTACAGAATACATGTTAAGTTACAAAATCCCTCATTTTATTTCACAAAAGTTTTCTTAGCATGTTTTTGCAAATAGCTCCTGCAATAATGTCATGATTTGTAAGCTGAAAGCCTATTTCAAATATCATTCTTCAAGCCATAAATAAAATTATGCATATCCATGTTACTCTGCACCATGTTATATATATGATTACCATTCCTAATTAATAGTTAGTGTATCATTCAATTGCAGATGGGATTACCTGAAATATTCCACTTACTTACGTTAGGTTAAAACACTATGCAGGGGGCATGAACAATAATAGTTATAAATAGGGGCTTTTTATGATTTCTTAGAAAAAGTTAGCAAAATCTACTCACACACACTACCCTTTCTTTAAAGTTCGAAACAAAGTCTAAAGAATGTACCATTTAATTATTCATAACATTACCCCTAAAACGTAGAACATTAATAATCACAGCACATAATTTGACTTGATTTCTTTCGAAATGAAATATGCAAATAAGTATCAACTTAGTATTAAATCCTACTGGTTTTGTTATGACCCTCATACTCTCATTTTATTGGTAGATACCTAATAACACCCTCGCTTAGTCCTTGCTTCATCTAACTTCAGCCTTCCCTGTACCGCATTTTGTGACCTGTGATAATTATTGCGGAACGATTAATAAGCCACAAGGAAATTGATGAATTAATAGCAAATTGACAACTTCCATTATTAAGCTCGACCATGTTATTAGGAGATTAGATTAATTAAGCAGTTTGTGATCCCAATCCATTGGTGATCATTTTTTCTCTTCTGTTTGCAGCCACTAATGCGTGATTCCCCCCTTTTTTCATGTTTGTTTGTTCACACTTAAGGTGCTGCCCATGGAAAGAAACATTTTGTATTTAATGTATACGTCTGTTATTACTAATGAATACGCTAAAGACATTTGATGGCTTAATCAACAATGATTGATGCGGGGAGTGATGACTCTTGAGGCAGGTTTGAACTTTGATTAGAATATTCTGAAAAAAATAAATTGAATAGCAGCGAAAATGTATGTATTTGAATACAATTTTTTTTTTATTTTTTTAAATCAGTAATCTAAGCGTTATACGGTTTTTTTTTTATCTTCAACATCAGTTGCTCACACACAATGAATGGTTTTAAAATAATAATTTTTAGTTAAGGTTTATATAAAATAATGACAAGCTTACATGAGCTGCTTTTCCTTTTATTTCAGGAAGAAATATTCGATAACAAAACGTATTAGTTGAAAAAAATTAAATTTTAAATGAAATTGTGAAATTTACTGCGCATTATCCTCAAAAAAGTAAAATAAAAATGGTTTTCAAAAAGTTATTGATTTTATCAAGCATTAATTTAACAAAAGTTAAATAAATTTCTGAATTTCGTTTATTCGAATTTAATTGCATGTATTTAAATATTAAATCAGTTCAGCATGATTTTTTACCACTGTTAAGAATTTTGCATTGGAATCAAACGTTAAAGACTAACTATTGACAAAATATTTCTTTTTTCAAGAAAAAAGTAGTCTTTTATTTTAATTCTACCAAGCTCGATTGACTGCTTATGAAACTTCCCCACTATTGGTATTTATTTGTTAAGAATTTTTTATTTTATTGTGAATGATTATTCAAATAAAATTCATTTCATTTGAGTGGTGTTGTGTTCACACTATATTTAAAAATAAAGCTCAAATTTCCATTATTTCTACTGTAAAATATTATTTTTTAAATTATTTTTTGCTTTCATAATAACTAAAATATCTATTTGATATATTTCTTAAATTACTTTCACTTTTTTCCTTCAATTTATATCTTGAAGAATTTTTTTATAAATTTTATTTTTAAAAAATATTTTTAAATTAAAATTTAGTCGTCGCACTTTGCATTCTTGTATATCCAACTTTTACAGTGAATTTTTTTTCCGTATCATAATTTAATCATTTGTGAATAATTTACAACTCTTATTTGAATTTGAATATGTCTAAGTTTGAAAAGAGAATTTTAGACCATTCCGTACATCAATTGTTTTGTCTCGAGAACCTCACTGCGGATGCAGAGGATACTGGACAGCAGCACCTTTTCAAAAATAAATTACATTCATTAGTTAATTTTGCATCTCAGAAAAGATATAAATTGTTCCATAAAAATCGTTAAGTACAATTTAAGTAAAATAGAGTGGCAGTTCTATTCAATATATTTACTGAGCTAATTTCATGTTTATAGCTACAAGCGCATTTAATTTTAGAATCAGTTTAATGAGACACACACAAAAATGTACACTATCGCCCTTTCCTTTTTTTTCTAATCAGGTATGTGATTGCTTGTTGAAATTCTCATCACAGCTCTTGCAAGTTGATGTTATATAGTCCACTATTTCATCTGTATTTACTCTTGTTGATCTACATGAAAGAAAAACTGCTCACAAATAAAGACCCAAATATGGAGAACATTTTCTGTCTATTTGGTTTTTTAATTATCTTGTCGGGCTGCCATTTGCCAACCTCTGCCATATTTTGAAAATGTTCAATAAGTTGCAGTAACTTAACTCAGTGGCGCAAGTGCCTTGAGGGCCAAGACTTACTGTGCCCAACTCAGTATACGCGACCATGGGGCCCTGAGGTGCATGAGTACATGTTTCGGTCAGGTGGTCAGTTTAACGTGAAACCTCTGTGTTAAGTTCCCAAGCAAGCTTAGTACTAATTTTATTGACCCACTGAAGGGATGAAAGGCTGAGTGAACCTTGCTCAACCCAGTGTTTGAACCTCGGACCTATGGTGTGGAAGCCCGATGCACTAACCACTCAGCCGCTGGGCTTGCAGATGTTTCGCGTTATATTTTAAATTCCCTTTTGAAGGAAATTAGAATCAAAATTTTCACTATCCAATAATTAATGTATTCCTGTTATTATCCGACGTTAAAATATATAATAAAAATTTATCAACTTTTATATTAGACTAATTAAACTCATACAGTAGCGCACGCAAAAAATTTTCTACAGGGGGGTCCAGGGTCGAAAGTCCACATTTCAGTATTAAGCTCCGATACGCCGCCCAACATATTCTTTTGATTTTGTCGCGATTTTCAGGAGCAAAAACAATCCAAAATTAAGTATTGAATAAATAATTATCATTAATTAATAAAATTAATTATTAATAACAAATACATAAATTTCTACGTAATATATACATAGGATTATAACCAATCGAAAATAAAATCAAGGGCTATGGGGGTGGGGGTCCGGACCCCTAGGACTCCCCCCTTGTGTGCGCCACTGAACTCACATATTATCACTCATCCCTTCAAAACATATCTTGTCTTGAAAGTTCTTTGATAAAAACATCTCTCTTTGCGTGACATACCATTTCCACCGGACTTTCTCAAAAAAAGAAAAAGAAAGTTGTCCATTTATATAAGAAAATCATCCATTCTCCAATGTAGCGGGAAAAAAAGTGAAGAGGCTAGAGCCCCAAAATCCTAAATAAGATCCGCAGGAGGCAATAAAATGGTTTTTAAACAGACATACTAAAACCAGTTGCATGCTTTTCAATTATTTGTATGCTAATGTTCCACTGCAGCATAGGCCACCTGCTCTCAGCTTGTTTTATAATACCGTCTTCACAAATTTATGACCCGGACGCACGGTTTTTAGTTTCATATTTCTACGGGAAGGGGAGGGATAATGAAAAGATTTCTTGTTAAATATCACCCGGGGGACTTCGGTAGGGATGATTTTTCATCATTAAAAGTGTTACTTCGAGTCGTGATTTTTAACGGCAGGGGTTATGGACGCACCAAAGACCATTCCAGGGATCATGGTACAGTGCTGTGCGCTTCTGTTAATTATGGGTTTTTTTTAAAAGAAGAAGGTTGTGTTTTTCAACGTAAAGGCGTGTTTAGTCTTTAATTGCCAGGGTTTTATGTAAATGAATTCGTTTAAAACCTATTTTGAATGTGAATGGCGTGAACTTGTGTGATGTTTTCATTCAGTACACAGATCGCATGCGTTTACGATGTAAGAGAACACTTTTTATTTTTCTGAAATCAGCAGAATTGTGTATCTGCGGATGTTAAATTTTCACTAATTATGTATTAACGTTAAACAAATATCCGATGTGTTGAATTTAGTTGGAATATGTTGGTTTTTGCATGTTCAGTCTATAGGTTATTATTATATAAGCTATATTATTTTTATTAAATTTCTGTAAAAAAATGGAGAGGAAAAAGGATTTTAAACAAAGCCTTTATTCGATTAATCAAACACTGTAGTCAAGTAGATGTCAATTTGAAAAATTTCAAAAATAACTGAACAAACTGCAATATTATGAAGTTCAATTATGTTTCAAAATTTCGTTTATTTGATTTGTTGCTGTTTGCTGCGCCCAGTCGACATTAACATCTGATCAAGGCACACGAAATTCATCGCGGCAAGGATTTATTCCTGTCGTTTCCGTAGCTTTGAGCACTATACAGGTGACAGTACGATTTGGCTCGATTCCACCCCAATTTTGAGGGAGAACACACTGGGAGTGGTCAGGAGCCCCTACCACTCTTCCCCTTCCACCGACCTCATGAGAGGACTTGCGGCTCGATGGCTAGTTACGCGAGTACCCCGTGCCGCAAAGGCGCTATGCATTTACAAACATCCATGCCTTCTCCGGGATTCAGAACCCAGACCTAAGGGTACGGTAGTCAGCTTTACTAAACACTATACCGGAAGGGCACGATCATTTTATATGATTTATTTTATTGGTTGCACTCTAAACAACATGAAGGCTATTGAAGATGTACCTCGTAATTTTGAACTCTGGTCAAGTGACGAGGACGATACCTAAGCAGACACCACACTCTCCAAACTTTCTCACCACGGTAATGTGAGGACTTTGAGTCACAACTATTTGGCTTCTCTACACGAGTGGATCTTGAATGTCACCAGTTCTGCCACACCATCCATGAGATCCTGACCATGACCACTATACTACAGCGACCATTTTGAATTTGATCAAATAAATTGTTCCGCGAAATTGCAGAATTTCTTTTTATAATTTTTTTGAAATATGAATCGGAATTAAATACTAACTCGATCGACTTCAATTTCTGTAACGCATGTCTAAAAAAATTATTGTAAAATATACATTCTCAAAAATCTTTAAATGAGTTTCGGATTATCTGTTTCTAGTTTAGAGGACATATTCATATGACTGACTGTTATACATTCAGGTTCCCTCTGTGTAAGTTTTCTGTCTTTACACTTTCTCTTTAACAGAAGAAAAAATTAATTTAGAAGAATTAGAATTTCAGAATACAATATTGGTCCAGCTTTTTAAAGTTCCCAAAAGAATTTGCGTTTACGTGCAAAATGGTCTGGCTTGTTTGCTCGTTTAAAGATACGCTGTAACCGTGGGTGGTCAAGGTGGCTGGTGTGTTATGAGTTAGAAGCTTAGTACAGCTGAAGACCGAGCAGAGGGGCTGATGCACGTTAAATATTTCGAAGCTTAAAGGTCCTCTTGATGGTGTCGTGTGAAGTTTAAAGAAGGGGGTGTCAGCTCATGTGTCATCCTCGTTGCTTAACGTGGTTAAACATTATGAGGTCCGTCGCCAAGAGCCCTCGTGTAGCTGAATAGTGCGACGTTAATATTCACTCACTACCTCACTCAAACCCTGATACACATTGCTTACATATATTGTAGCTTTTGATCAATGCCAGAGGACTAGGACCTTACCTGAACTGGTAACCCATCTTCATATGCAAACCATAGCCAACGTGTGGATTTTGAGCTTCAACAGTTCTTCTACACGACGGGTTTTTGGGGCTGAGCTAGCTTAACAGTTATGATCAAAAACTCATGGTCGAGGTATCAGTAGTTGTGTGTGTGTGTGTGTCCATGAAGACACTTCCCTAGTAGAGATATTGATCCATAGTAAATCGGTGAAATCCATCACGTTGGCGTTGTGCAGTATTTTGGAGAGGTGGTAACGGAACAGATGTCGTCCTTGTCACTACGAGGTTCAACAACTACGAGGTCCGTCGCCTTATGTTGCAACGGTAATAAAGACTCACTCACACGAGAAGTCTTTCGTATAAAGACTCGAACATGCGACTCAACTTAAATATGACAGGCCACGAGTTAACTCTGATACCATGGTGCCCTAGATGGCAGTGGGAGCCTAGGTGGTCAAGGTTTCGGTCTCGTGGCTAACGTGTCATGATTTCAAACTCAGTACCGCTGAAGAGCTGCCGTGTAGGGATGGTGCACATTAAATCTGTCGAGACTCAAACGTTCTCTCCATTGGTATGGTGTGGTAGTTAGGAAATTGAAATGTGGCAGTTCAAATCTCGTCCTGGTCACTTGACCACGGTTCAAAATTACAAGGTTCGTCCCAAGAGCCCTTGGGTAGCTGAATACTGCGACATTAATATTCACTCTCTCACACGGTTACCATTGGTGAAAAACATAATGCCACTTAATAAGCATAACACATTTTGTACAGTACAATGTACTGTTAATATATGTAGACTACTAATAAACCTGATTTTTAGTTAATGTATTTGTTAAGGCTATTTTCGGATAATGTTAAAGAATAGGAGCCAAATTCAGAATATTTTTTCAGATATAAAAATACTCAAACATTAATATTATATTCTAGCTATACTATCCTGCAGAGAATCACTTATTTTATCATACTACTCATTTTTATCAGAGTTTTTTGACACATTTTTTCTTTTATAAAATATGTTTTGCATTTTTTTTCCTATACCGTAATGTTAAGTGAGCTATCTCTTGACATCTTAAAAGGAAAAACTAATTATTTATGAAATGTTTTGAAATTTTAAAAACACTATATTTTTAACAAATGCATGAGTTACAATGTCACACATTTTTATAAAAATTGAGGCATTTTTTCTGTCCGAAAATGTGCTCCGCGTCAAGTTCACGCTCTCATACATATGGCGAAAACAGCCTTAAAAAGGAATTACAGTTTTCTTAAATACTTTGTTGGTATGTGTAAGATCGCAAATCTTTGAGAACTCGTGATGCAAAGAATTTTACTGCGTCACGTTTATTATCAGCCTTGCGTTCTTAACTGTTCAGTGTCCTTCATCCTTGTTGTGGGACATATGGATAACTGGTTCATACTTGAGGAAGATGTGAATGCCATCAATGCATCCATTTCTACAGATATCCGCAATTAAAATCCGATCAAAGGCTGATTACCTTTTGCAGGATTGCGAAAACCCTGTCCTTGCATGAGCACTTTTTTCGATCACAAACAAATCTAAATCACAAGTGTCTCTAGGCCATAACAAACTAGAATTAGCTCTATCGGACTTTTTATAACAATTTAAGTTTCTATTACTTCAAACTGACACGATTTTCAAATGAGATAACTATACGCTTACGTGTTCAGTTACTTATTTGTTTTACACCATTGACACAATTACAATGGTGTTCCAACATTTGTAGACCGTATAAGAGATCTGTGTGTGTGTGCTCACACACACAGTCTAACTTTTTTACTAAGACGTCCTTGGTAATTACTTCTATTATTGGTAAGGTGTAATTTAGGTTTTGATACTTTTTTTTTATATTTAAATAAAAAAAAATATTTTAAGAACAAACGCTTTCTACTTGCATTAGTTATAATTAAACGATTTTGTAAATTTCAATTGATGGGCTCAGCATTTGACCTCGCTCTCTTGCTTTTTGCTAGTTTGTCTCTGCTAGTTTTTTTTTATTATTATTATTTTTAACCTAGCCGCGTGTGCATTAAATTTATCGGGCTCAAAGTTATCACGTTAGCGTGATGTGGAAGTTTCGAGAGTCGAGTGTAAACTCAGGTGTCTTCCTCATCATTCGATCTTGTTTCAAAATTAAAAGGTCCTTCACCAATAAATCTTGAGTTCCTCTGAAATGTGACATTAATAAAAAATCCCTCTCAAAGACTTCACGTTGGGATGGTGAGGAAATTGGGAGATGATGATGATGATGATGAGTTTGGTGTTTTATGGAGCAAGAGCCACTTTTGGCTATACTGCGCCAAACATTCATAGGTCTGTGGTCTGGACGGGAAAAGAAGAAAAGGAGAAATTGGATGACAAGATGGAGGGTCGAAAATAGAGAAGGATCACTGGGGTACCCGGGGTCGTGATACCCGTGTTTACCAAAGATAGTAAACCCCTTGGGAAAAGGAAAAGATCACTAGGGTACCTCGGGATTGTGACACCCGTACCCACCTAAAGAAGGTGAACCCCTGAGGGGGAGGAAATTGGGAGAATAAGGTGCTAAATTGTAAATGTTCTTATCATTTGACTCTGGCTCAGAGTTACGTGGCCGCGGTGCCAAGTAACGGACTCACTTGCTCAGTGAGGGAATGAATATTAACGTCGCACTACTTAGCTACACGAGGGCTTTTGGCGACGGACCTCGTAATTTTGAACCATGGTCAAGTGACGTGGACGACACCTGAACTGGCACCCCTTCTCCTAACTACACCACACCAACGGGAGGACGTTTGAGCTCTCGACAGATTTAACGTACATCACGCTTCTACACGGCGGGTCTTTAGTGGTACTGGGCTCGAACCATGACATGCCTGCCATGATCCTATCCCTCGACCACTGGGCTACCACAACCCCTCACTGGCTCAGAGTTACGAGGCTTGTTGCTCTAGTAACCTTACCTTCTTAGGAAGTAAATGAATATTAACATCGGACTATTCAGCTACATGAGACCTTTTGGCAATGAAGCCTTGTCATTTTGAACCATGGTCAAGTGACGAGGACAACCCAGAGCTGGCACTCTTTCTTCTCTTAACTTCCACACCACATCAAGGAAGAACGCTTGAGCCTGGCAGATTTAATGCGCATAGGCCTCCTCTACACGTAATATCTTCATTACACTAGGTTCGAACTCATGACAAGTAGGCTGTGAGTCCGTGAACCTGGACCACTAGGCCAAATGAAGTTGAGTTGTTACTAAAAATTGTAGTTTTCTTGATTTAATCTCAATGTCGTATTAATGTTAGTTCTTCATTTTTTTTTCACTCTAGAGTAATGTCTTAAAACAATTTTCTAAGGAGATATATCTTAACAACAATACAGCTCAGTTAAATGTAAATGAATATTTGTTTAAAATGTTCTATTTAATCGCGTTTATTACACATTAATTAAGTAAAAATCCCCGGGCATTTAGGAAATGCCCGGCTAGCAATGTGGGCGTTCGGTTATTTAAAATCTTTTTTTATCATAGTTGGGTTTTGAAATGAAATGCATAAAACAAACGAAATAAATAAAAAATAAATATTGTTAAAATAATCAGTAATACTGTTACTTAACACAAACTTTCAAAGCTGTATTCTGTTTTTTCCTCCTTTAGCTTGATTGAAAGAGGTTTCCAATTCTTAAAAAAATGTTTTCACTTTCATGAGACAAAAATTGTAGCCTCAAATTTTGTCCAAAATTGTTTTTTTCTTTTAGTTTGTATAACAACACAATATTTTACTTGATACGATACAGAAATTTTGATGTTATTTTGTGGCTGTATTTCTTGTAACGAAAACGTTTATTTTTATGTACTGTAAAAAATATACCACTATAAAAACATTTAACTGTTTTATCGAGTAGATCCTTATTAGAACATGACCCATTTAACATGTGAGATAAAATTCGTTAAAATATTACCTTGTCTATCTTTAATTTGAAATTTATTCAAAGAATATTACAACACTCTTTTTTTTTCTTAACTATCAGAGTTTAAAATAACAAAGGAACATTTCGCTTTGAGGACCTCTCTTCGTCGCCTTCCCGCTGATTGCGTGGGAGATTTCCTGGTTTTTTTCCCTGCCAATGTGGGCTGGTTTCCCTTGAAGTGTCCTCAAGGAAGCATCCTTTTCTATCACTCAAACAACCAAGGATTTTCCAAGAAGCCATAGTGTCGCCGTTATGTGCATTATTATGATATAGAAAAACTTCCAGATCTATAAAATATTTTGTTTATTGTGTGCACGCGCGCTGGTTCAGAAAAGCAGTTTATATGTTTATTTCAAGTATTTATGTACGTTCGAAGTAATATGTAGACCTATAAACAGCATAGCGACACTGGTCATATATTATTGTTATTCTAATTTTCCAATGAGTTTCTATTTAATAATTTGAACAATTTGTACTGTTCATATAAGCACAAGTCTATTAAATATACACTACTACGTTTATTATTCATGATTTCCAACTAAATCAATTGGTAATTTTAACTCAAACTGAAAAATGGATAAAATACTGAAAAAAACATCAATTTCATTTATGTAAAGGTCACTTTAAATCTGCTCTAATAATTTATAACACAGAAATTTTGTCGTTTTTGAAGAATATCGGGGCTGCTGTATCCCAATGGTCAAGGTATCGGATCATGGCAGGCATATCATGAGTTCGAGCCCAGTACCACTAAAGACTCGCCGTGTAGGGCAGCAATGCACGTTATATCTGTCGAGAGCTGAAACGTCATCCCGTTGGTGTGGTAGTTAGGAGAGGGGGGGTGCCAGCTCAAGTGTCGTCCACGTCACTTGACCATGGTTCAAAATTACGTGGTCCGTCACCAAAAGCCCTCGTGTAGCTGAACAGAGTGCGACGTTATTCACTCATTCATTTGAAGAATGTCACCTGAGATGGCCTTTCCTTTTCGCAACTTCCGCCCCAAGAGGGACTTAATGTACAAATTAAACTAAAGTGAGCAGCGCAACAGCCCATGAGGTCTAAGAGGAATTGGTAAGTTTCATAATAGACTATCATACATCATTTGTGTTGTATTCATCTGCAAATTGTAACTTCTGGACTTGGTTACTTTCGCTTGAATGCCAACGATAGCACAATTATACGAACAAAAAAAAGAAGGGAAAAAAAATTAGAAATCCTAGTCCATGTTCTTTATAATTGCTTCATTACACACTGCCGATGTCGCAATTCACCTATAATACAGCTGTAGATCGTAAGCTAAGTTATTTGTAACGCACTAGAATACATTATTCGCAAATTAAATGAACGCCTTCGCTTCCTACGCAGCATAATTATCGCTTTTCAAACATCCTTGTCAACAAGGTAATAACTGATACGGCGTATAAATCAACTTGGACAAAGCCCCAAATTTTGATTAAGCGCACACAACTGAAATGCATATATCAATCAAAAGGAACAAAATTGTCTTAAATAAATTCAATAATCGTATAATTATATTCTTATAAGTGAATATAACTTCCCTTTGAACACGACTCATGTACGGTGTCAGGAGGAAATTTATGGCCCTTAATTCGTACAATGTGGACCGGCAATTAATCTCCCCATTGACTTCGCGCGATTTCTTGCACAAAATACATACTAAACACGTTCGCAACAAAACGAGGGAAATCTGTAAATGAGTTGCTAAAATATTCTGTCATCATTCTTTCTTTTCGAGTTCGTGTTCGACAACTCCGAAGCGGTAATTAAAATCTAATGAGACGCTTGTTAAGAACAAGATTTACAATTAATATACATAACAAAATCATATTTCACTACGTTGGGTAACCTTATTCTCACTGCGAAAATTCCACCCCACCTTAAAAAGGCCCAGATTTAAACCCGAATTGATAGGTGACGTGATTGGCAATTCAAAAGAAATCCGATCTTTACTCCAGGCCTGGATGGGATTGTTCTTCGTGAATAAATACTTGCAAGAGAAGGGGAGAATCTGTAACCCCCGCCCCATTGGACTAGACTAAAAAATCGTTTCGTTTTTATTGATATATATTTATTATTTCAAATCAATTTTGAAATACAAATAACCCCAAGTATCTATTCTTGTACTGTACTAGTTGATCCACAGTAGCTAGGAGTTATGGTCACGAACTCATGGTCAGCGTGTCATGAGTTTAAGCATCGAACCACTGAAGACCTGTCATGTAAGATGCGCTGATGTACGTTCAATCTATTGAGGCTCAAAGTCCACCCATTGGCGTGGCGTGTAAGTTAGGAAAGGGGGTAATGTATTCATTTTATCGTGGTTGTAAATTAAGATACCCGTCACCATTAGCCTTCGTCCTGTTGCTTCTTCAGTACGATATAAATTAATATCACTGGTTTAAATTTTAAAAAATATCACTTTTCAGTTTCCGAAATAAGTACAAATACCTTCTTAAAATTCGGTAGCTGAAGAGATAAATCTTTCTCTGAAACGTATTCTATTCTCAAAATTTTCATGCATCCATATCCACCACAAAAATTAACTATTTTTATATTTTCAATTAACTTCACAATATTCAGCTATAAGACATTTTTCCTTTAATATAGAGGCTGGTTTTTAATACTGTTATTCAGCAAGAATATAATTATTTTATACATGGATTTTAGAATCATTTAAGAACATATACGTTCTCTGGATAAACATCTCACACACAAATAAATGAAAAAAATAAATGATTAACTTATGTTTGAAAAATTTGTTTCGTTGCAAGAAAATTAAAAAAAAAACTGATTAACTTGTAGAACAGAAAAAGAATTTCCCTATGTAGCGTGTTTAAAAAAATAACACAGAATAAATAACATAAAATGCATGAAAAAAATCGCCTTTTCACCAAAATATATATGTAGCTAATTATTTCGTAAAATTTAACGGAACTAAATTTCGAAGTTTTTTTTTTTCATGATTCAGAGAGAAGGGCCATTCTCTTATAATTGGCATTCAGCATAAATAAATAAAAATATTCTTTTTCAAATTACAACTTATAAGTATTTTTAAAAAATTTCTGTACTTAAATTTTAAAAATTCCATAAAACTTTTAATAATTAAATACGTAACATTTATAAAGTAGCAAATTTTTACTAAATCAATGTATTTAAAATTAATATATAAATATGGCACAGAAAAATAATAAAAGAAAAAGCGCTAAGGAATCTTTATAACATGCAGTTCAAAAAATCGGCTTATTCTATAAAGTTTCTAATAGTTTAATTAAAAACTACTTAAAGAAAGCTGAGTGCTTTGTGCGTTGTTTGTATTTTTTTTTAAATTTCAAAGACATTCAAATTGTATGGTTTATAAAATTAAATATTTCTTTATCGGCTTATAGCATTCATCTTAGCATATATATTAAAATTTAATTTGGTTTGCATACTAAACAAATTATCTTATATAACTACTCTTTGCAATTTTCCTTCTTTTTCAACTTGTGAAGTGTCACAATATTTTAAATGGGTTAAGCGTTAACTCTCTGATGAGTGAACAAGAAACTTTGAAACTAGTGATAAAAACTTAGTGGTGGTTTTATAAAAATGTACGTTTTCTAAGATAACTAGTTACTGTTGCTAGTTTTGAATCTTCTATAATTAGATTACCGATAACTATTAATAGATTGTGTAAAATGTCCTTTTATTCAATTCATTTAATGTTAGATATGCAAATGTAAAATCCAGTTCTTAACTACTATAACAATTTTCTTAATTTTTGCAAGATAAATTGTACCTGATAAAACTGATTAATGAAAAATTTGATTACTTCTTCATTTTCGAAACAAATACTCAGAAACGTTTTAAGAGAAAGCCAATTGCTTTTATATGTAAAAAATTTAAAATCAAAATTCAATTAGAAATCAGGTGCTTTTAAAAATATATCGTGCTGAATTTGTTTTTTTAACTAAAAATTAGACGTTTTATGATATACTAAAATAACCTTTTTAAATGTGTATTCATACATTTTTTTGGAAATCACATGCATCTCTCGATCATTTGAAATGCTGTGAATCCATTTATCTTGTATTAAATGGGTTTTGTACTTACAATAATTTTGACATTTTCTAGCATCGAAGAATTGCGTTTATCAATATGCGCTCAAACACTAAGAAATTCTGAACAAATTCTTCCCAATTATGCCTTGTAAACTCTTGTTAATAATATGCTAAAAGTATAGCATTTTTTTTCCTTACTAATTAATTAATTTTGTAAAAAAAAAATTTGAACATTTTATGAGGGAGTATAAGGAACTCAAGAGATAATTCAAATAAATATGTTGCGATTTTTCCAATTTTATGTGATTATACCATATTTTCCTAAATTTATTCTTACATAAAATTATTTTAATTTGTTTTTCACGAAAATCTTATTTTTTTTTTTCTAAATCCATACATATATATTTTTAAATAGAAAAAAAGCTATTAAAAAAAATAGCGCATTCATTGCATCAATGATGTTCCACCTCTTGGAACTTTTCATCAGATGAATACTAATCGCGAATCTCTGCCACTGTAACTGTCAAACGTACAAGTTCATTAACAAATATACATGCCAATAAACTCAACTAAATGAAATATCAAAATGAGAGACACAATACAATAAATGTCAATTTCAACTGTTCATTTCTCAACTTAATTTGAACGAATTCGATCATTCTCCGAGATAATTGCGAATGTCTTGACTTCTTGAACAGGAAAAAGCTGGCAGCCTAAATAAAAAGAAAAAAGAAAAAATACAACAAAAATCTTTTCGATGTGAACCGAATAATAAACAAAATTTTGTTACTAATAAATAACAATTATGATGGGTGTAACGCCACTTCTCAACACAATCATCAAAGTCAATAAGGAATATGGCTTTCTAAAAACTTGTTAAATATTGCTGTGACCTAACTGAGGGTAGCTATTGGTTGAATGTTGAACCATTGTTGTTCCTGGAGGAGCAATTTATCATGTCAGCCAGCTGAAGGTTATTAATTAATAGGAAAACGACACCTGGTATTTTAATCGGTACGCGCTGTTATCGCGCAGAACGTGCTGGTTATTGTTTTACTGCGAGAGAATTTTTGGGATATCTAGAATTTGATCAAATAAGGGTTTAGATAAAAACAAGGGAGGATTCTAGCTTTTCTTTTAAGTTCTTAAATTAAAATGGGCTGTTTTATTTGTTTAATTAATTAAGTAATCTGTTTAAGATAACCTTTTCAATGTACAAAATCGCGTCTAGCCTATTGTGTTTACTACCTTTTTCAATCTTTTCTGATTTGTGAGTTTACGTTGCAGAATTTAATAGTTGAAATTTATTATTAATCAAAAACGAAACATTTTCCCGCTGATTCGAAAATATATTAATAATTATTATTCACGATACGATCAGATAATTTTGTTGACCTTTAAATGAATTTTACTGTTGTTTTTTGCAGTCGTATAAAACATAACGTATGTTTGGACTAAACCTATAATATACATAAACTATTATTTGGGCTACGAATTTCTTTTTTCTAAATGCAATTTTACAAATCCAAATACATAAAATTGCAAAGAAATTCTGAGGATTTACTTTTATAAGTAATTTTAAAGGCTATTAATGTAAATTTACTATTCGAAATTAAGCTCTATCTATTTATACGAAGTCTTATATAGAAACGTTTCTAAAATCCTAGTATAGCTACAATGGGAGTGGTATTCTAAATATTTCCTATTGAACATGTGTGGATTCTTTTTTTCGGAAATGTGATATTCATTAATTCTTCCAAAGGAAGTTCTTTCAGTGTTCATGTGGTGGCTGCGGTAACCTAGTAGTCAAGATATCGGATCGTGGCTGGCATGTCACGAATTCAAGCCCAGTACGACTAAAGACCCGTCGTGTAGGCAAGCGATGCACTTTTAATCTGTCGGGAGCTCAAACGTCCTCCCGTTGGTGCGATGTGGTAGTTAGGAGAGGGGTGCCAGCTCAGGTGTCGTGTTCGTCACTTGACCATGGTTCAAAATGACGAGGTCCGTCGCCAAAAGCCCTCGCGTAGCAGAACATTGCGACGTTAATATTCACTACTCACTCAGTGTTCATGCCTGGCCGTAATAACGTAGTGGTTATAGTCGCGAACTCGTGGCCAGAGAGTTGCGGGTTCGAGTCCTGGTACCACTGAAGATCCGCTGAGTAGAGAGAGCAGATGCACATTAAATCTATCGAGGCTCAATGTCCTCCCGTTAGTGTGACGTGATACTTAGGAGAAGTGGTGCCAACTCAGGTGTCGTCCTCGTCACCTGACCGAGGTTCAAAATTATGAAGTCTTTCGCCAATAGTGTTCTTGTTGTTTTAAAGTGTGACGCTAATACAACCAACTCTAGTGTTTATTTACACAAAATTCATGATATGTCTCTTCCATTATTTCTTACTGTGATTTCAGAAAATCAAAAATGATAGTTATTTGTATGGTGGTGTTAAATGAGCTCTAAAACTACAATTTTGTTTGTAAAATTTTCAAATAAAGTTAGAATTAAATGTTCTGCTTTTGGCTTAAATGAAAAATTCGAAAGGAGAAGATACCTGATTTGAAATGTCAACAATTGGGAGAGAAATACCTCGTGGATTGTGGAAAATATAAAACTTTATAACAGGTAATTATTCTAAGCTAAATTCTGCTTGTAGTACCAATAAGAAAGGTGGATATATTTTGTGAGGTGTTTGCGAAATAATTTTTATTTAACTTATTTTTGTAATATTAGTGCTGCAGAGAGAATAGACTTCTAATAATTGCGAATTTCATACCTTTTAGTACGGATAAACACTTTTAAAAACATAGTGAAATATGGTCATTAGAATCATGATAGATATGACAGATGCCAATTATCAATTTATATAATTTCATTAATGAAACTTGATTCGATTTATTTCTAAATCATCTAAAATAAGTCGTGTGTGTTTTAAAGGAAAAAAAATGTCAAAGAATATATATCGCTGTCATTCTATTAAATTTAAACAGAACGCTTTCATGTTCTTCACAATACTACAGAAGAAATTCTTGAATTCTCGCTCGTACCAAATCTTGGGCAGCCATTATTTCGTTTCCATTTTGGTCCTGAATTATTCTTATGGATTGCGTCCCTTGTGTTATTAATAGCTCATGGGGTTGTTTTCATTGCTTTAAGAATCCAATTAACATTTCAAGTAAATTAAAATAGTTTCACATTGATTCCATTAGCATTTTTAACTGAACCGGTTTGGAATGCGCCATCTAGAGAGGACTCCACCTATTGTTTCCCCTGACATTTTCCAAGCTGAAACTAAATCATTTTCATAAAGAACGAAATAAATTTACACTGCTTTATTTGCATTCGCATTTGATTGATTACAACTTCGTATTTCCGTTGATTACTATGTAGACATATTGATTGAAAAATTTGACATATGTCGACTATTCGCTGCATAAGTATATCGCGTCTATGTACATAGAATTAGCTTAATAAATTAATTAAGCTCACGTATTTCAAATTGGCAAGATACCAAGAATGATAATTACAAGTACTTCGATTCACACCAAGTGTTGAAATAAACTTCGAGAGTCGAAGGAGGAAGTGTTCCGTAAATTAATTAATGCTTGGGCGTTTCGTCTTTCGAATGTTCCTCAAAAATTCTATCTTATTTAGATCCCTGCCTTAAAAAATGTTTAGAAAGTCATAAATTTCATAACATTTTCGTTTTATTATGCCCGACGTTTGCTTTCCTTGACAGGGAAGAATGTTAGAAGAATCATTTGGTTTTGGAATTTTTCCAGCGTAACTTATTCTTGCATTTAAAATTCGCTCTGAGCAGTTCGCGGATGAATTAGTGTTTCTGTGGACTTTATTGTTTCTTATTCTCTTCTTTATTTTTTAAATGATACTCAATTCAATACGAAATAAGTGAAAATCTAACAAGAAATGCCACGAAAGATGTTAAACATTGATTGACACTAGTTTCTATGAAAAATGAATGAAAAGAATGTAAGATGTTCTATGATTTTCAAGTCCCAATGCCATTGCAAAAACTATTTTCGAATTATTAATTAAACGTAAAATCGAACAAAGTAAATGACAAGATTCCATTAAAATTTACAATATTCATTTGTAAAACATTTTTCAATGTTTTCTTAAAAAACCTGTATGTTTACGAGTCGATATGATGCTCAATTATAATTCCTAAAAGGTATTGGGTGAGATTTCTGAACCGTACAATTTCCAAAATTCGATATTTTCGTCCAACAAATTTTCGAAATGCTTATCATAACTCAAAATGGATGAAATTTCTCTCCTCGGTTGATTGGCATTTACTATTAATTCTTAAGGAAAGCGATCAAATAAATGTGTATGATTTAAATCACCCAAACCGGCTCGACTGATTTGACACCTTTTGACTGAATGAGTAATGATAGTGTACGGTGGTAGGCCTAGCCCTATACTTGGACGACAGTCATCACATGTAGCCAGTTGACATATTGTACGAAATTCTCAGTTTTTCGGAGAATACAACCGGGAATAACATTTGACCGTTGAAATTATTCGAATCATGATCTTATTAAGGCTGAGTGTTGAGTCGAGAACGATACGAAGTCCCCATTGTGACTGAGGCCCTGAGCCCGGGCCCTGTTGGCCCATGCCTTAAGACGTCTCTGGCTTCCACGTCCATCTTTCTTGATGGATGTTGTATCTTGAAATGATTGAAGAAGAAGAACTATACTGTATAAAAATAAAATAATCGGGAAATTAAGAGATTTTTGAACTTAATACTAAGTCTTTTGTGAGTTCTTAGAACTTTAAACATATTTTTAAAAGGACTTCCAATGATCGAAGGGACAAATATACTAGTAAATCCAAACATTCCTCCGTTTCTTACTATGTTTAATCTTTAAAAATACGATGAATTGTAATTAAAGAAATCAGCATTCAAGTCTCCGATCTATCAATCAGTTTGAATTCATAAACATAGTATTAATCCAAGGGTATTCTTACTTTCCTCATCCAATCTGGTTGATTTAAATGTTTAATGAAATGCATCCTGAAACAGAAAAAAAAATTAAATTCCTTGGAATTTGTCTGAAACTTGAAAACATTAAATTTAAAGATTTAAAAATTTAAAAACCCTCAAAAGAAAACAAACAAACAAAATTAATGAAATTAACATAAAAAAAATATTATGGAAAACGAAAATGAAGATGTATTTCTAAGGAAGAGTCGTATTTTTAAATCTGCCGGATGCATTTTATTGCGTTGAAATCGATTTACAAGGAAAGTAGAAATTAAATAGGATTAACACCTTGTTGAAGAATTCAAAATGGTCGTAAACAAGACCTGTAGGATTTAAGATAGGAACTTTACTGAAGAATAGAACTTATTTTGAGAAATTCAAAATGGAGAATAGGCGGGAACCTTATGTAAGAGTAGTTTGTATTCTTTTCCGTGATACATCTTCCTCTAGTCAACCTTAATGTATTAACCGGAACTACATGAAAATACATTTATCGGCCAAGGATATAGCAATGAGTTCCATCTGCTCTCGGAACCTACTGATTCGTCTTTGTAACCGACAACTGCAGAAAGCCAGGACGAATCGGTGTCTTTTTCGTCTCTTGGAAACAAAGGAAAGTTGCTGCATCTGCCGCAGAGAGAGAAGTTGTAATGGGGGAACATCATACTGAGGTCGGGGAATCGTTCATTAATTCGTACGTGGTGCCATAACCCAAGTTTCTCTTGCAGGTGTGAAATGGGCAAGCCCTTTTTCATTAAAATCAGAAGGAAATTTTTTTTTTTGCCAAAAGTTTCCAGCTGAAGAAATAATTATTGTCCATCACACATGAATCGAAGCTGTACATATTATATTAATTTTTTTATCGGAATAGTATGATTCGTTTAATATCAATGGAATATTGCGATAATCAATTCATTTTTGTTTCTTTTTAATTTGTGACATACACAAATTAAAATTATTTTATTTAAATTCCTACTTTTTAAGTTAAAATTTAAATTTACTTAATTATATTTTATATGCTTGTTTCAAATGCAAGTTTGAGTTAATATTTTTAGAGCTAAATTTTCTTAATTTCTATTAATGTTACCGGAATCAGTTTTTTTAAAAAAAATTAAAGTGTACTTATAAAAGAAAATGAATTTGTAAATAATTCATAAAAGCGTTGAAACTGAAGTAATTCATCCATTTTTCTTGTGAAGTTTACTGCAAGGTTTTGAATTGTCTCAATTTCTAAGTTGCTCTTTTCAATTCTCATTCATGACAATTTTTTTAATTATATTACTAAATTTCTCGTATTGATCTAAATAATTCTCATACTAATACTAGATTTCTAAAAACCTTTTAACGAACTAATTAAGCTTTCCAAACTTTCCTAAACCTTATAAATGAAAAAAGTTATAAACATATATAAAAGTGCTGTAAAAGAGTTATTTTAAGATTAGCAATAAAATTATAGGATGTATACTTTAAAAATATTCCAGATAATTTCTTCAAGTCGTACAACAATATTATTCATTTAAGATGGATTTTAATTCATAAACAGCTCTATAATATTGAATCTCCTTTAGTTGTTAGACAATGACTCTTTGTTATTGGGCAATTTAAATCGACCTCTTATTCAAAGAACTCAATCAGAATTGTTAAAAAACATGTCGAATTAGCCCCCTATTTACTTTCTAATGAAAGCAAATCGGAATTAAAGCAAAGTCACTTTTAAAGAAGCTACACAATGAAAAGGAACACAAAACTTCACTTTCAATCACCCTTTCATTAACAATCAACGTAAAAAAAATAGCAAGCAAATCTCCCTCAGACATAAAAAAGGGGGAATTATCTAAAGAGCCCTTGATTGAAAACATTCCACTTCCACTTTGCCTCGCATGGTTTCCCCTCCCTGCTCCGACACAATACCACCCCTGTGAATGGCAAGCGTTCAGTACATCATTACTTAATTAGGCATTGAATTGACTCCTTAATTTACGCTCTCTTTATCAATTTTGGTGAACGTGAGTGGTTGCAAAACACAATTGGAACTCTCTCTATCGAGAAAACCATTTACGATTCACAAAAGAGATTCGCCACAATGGAAAAAACGCACGCTCTGCCAAGTATGAAATGGGTCCCTTTTTGTCCGCCGTCCAAGCATGTCCGCGACAATGGTTCAAGGGCCAACACCATGTCAGACACGCGACCAGTTAGGATCGCGACTGACCGGCAAAGCCAGGAGCCAGGCATCCGTGACGGCCAGAATGGATCTTGGCGCAGCTCCTCAAGATGGTATCGCGCCGAATGGAAGCAGATTATTGGTTCTGGCAAAAAAAGGAATAATAAATCATGTCATTACAAGTAATTTTGTTCTTTGATGGTTTTGTCACTTTGTCGGGGTGAAAAGTTTTCCAGAGGTTAAATTGTTGATAAGTGTCCACGTTTGGGCCTCGAATCAATCCAGATCCCCTTTATCTTCCTTTTGTTTTATTATTCAAATGTGGGATCGAAGATTTTTATACACATTGTTGTTTCCTGTCGCCGGAGTTAGGTACATTGACTTTGCTGTTCCTTTTAATGATGTATTCGAAGACTCCTTCTTAGATGTATCATCTGATTAATTTCAGTATCACGTGTTTGTCATCGATCATACTTGATGATCTATCAAGTTCAATCGAAATCGTTGCCACTGAACTTTTTGTATTTCATACATATTATCTCAAAACTTGTTACATTCTAACCAAGAGAAGAAACGATTTCTCTCTCATTGGAGCATTTCTATCATTCTTTATAGCAATAATCGCCAAACTGTCAATTGTGAGCTACTACTAGCTCGTGGAGGCATTTTTGGTAGATCGCGTTAACACTTCTGTTCGTCTTTTATAGAGATTGCTGCTGATGAGTTGCCTATTGGTGTAATGGAGCATCTAGATTTTCAAGAAGACAATGCTGTGGTGCTGTGAAGCTGGTACTGATTGGTTTTCAAAATGATTTATCTGTAAAACGGCTTTCCTTAAGCTGTAAAAATATTTGACTTCTAGTTCCTAAATAAAAATGTCAAATTTTGGTTAAAGTTTATGTCAAAGGGATGGCAATGTTCCGTTTTACATATTTGCATGCGTTTTCAGTGTGAAATTCATTAAAAAGTTCAGAAACAGACTCCCTGATGAACACTTGGACAAATATGTTCAAATGACAGCCACTACCTACTTTCCCAATATTATAAAACTTATTAACGACAAAAAAAAAGAGTTCCATCTTTATTAAAGTTAATAAATTTGATTAAAAAATATATTGCTACATTTGTTATTAATTACTAACTTCGGTTTTTTTTCCTTATGTACAATTAAATTTCAGTTTCGTTTTCTTATATACAGTTTAGTTAAAATTGATTTCATATTTGCTGGAAATGTAAGTTTAAGAGTAATAAGCAAATGTTAGATTTTTTAAATTTGACATTTATTTTGCTTGGTATATCACAGTAAGATTTAAAAACGGTACTGTGGCTCAGAATCTTCATAAGATTAACGATCAATGCTTCATATAAAAAGCATTATTTTAACTTCTCAATATTTGCTAGACATAATCTTGAAATAAATGTAAAATTTATATTTGTTTATTTTGATAAAGAAATAACTTTTTAAACTTATGATTCAATTTTCTTTTTGTTTCGCGATAGAATCACGTTAAACTGTAGTTACGTTTCCGGTCTCTTTCGGTGTCCGCGGTAACCGAGTGGTCATGGTCACGAATTCTGGCCAGTGTTGTTTCTGTCGAGTCACTAATTCGATTTTTAATAGTTCTAGAGATCAACCATGTTGAGAGGCTGATGCTCTTGATTTCTGTCGAAGCTCAAAGTCCTCATTGGGAGTGGTGTGGAAATGTGGAGACTGGAATGCCATTTAATATGCCAGCCAGCTTCATCACTCGATTTTAGTTTAGAATGACAATGTCCGTCGTTGATAGCCCTCAGGTTGTTTATGAATGTGATGTTAAAAAAACAATGAACAATCAATTGATTAGTTTTTCCTTTTTTTTATGTTCAAAATATGTGACGTAATAAACATTGAAGAGATATATAAATTGAAGCCATTTAAAGTAGCTTGTGAACTAAAACTGTGTAAAAGGGAAAATAATTAACTTACGCAAAATATTTATGAAAATGTACGAGGGCGATTCGGAAAATAAGTTTCTCCTTTGGATTTTGGTCAGGGTTGTGTGTGGAAGTCAAAATATAAAAAAAGACATTAAAGATAAGACAACTTTATTTTACCACATAAGTACCAAGTACATTGTGACATACGGAAGAAGCGTTTAACGGCTTGTTTGACTTCAGCATAGCTTCCAAAGCGCCTTCAGGACAGATTCTTCTTCAAAACCGTAAACAGATGAAAGTCATTTGGTACGAGTTTAGGACTGGAGGACGGTTTAGGCGCTCCCAGCCAAGAGTTGCAATATGGTTTTGCATTGCCGTCGCCGAGTATGGTCTCGTATTGTCATCCAACAACAGAACACCAGATCTGAGAAACCCAGGCCGCTTTTTCCGAATTACCTCTTTAAATTTCGATCAGGGTGTCACAATACCACGTAGGCACTGTGACACTCTGGTTTCAACTTCCAAAAAGTTCATTCATATGTAAACGCTTCTTCCGAATGCAATGCCCTAAGTTTTTCCTGGATAGTTTTTTGAAGCTTATCAAGCGGAATGTCTCAATGTACTTGGTACTTATGTGGAAAAAATAAAATTATGTCTTATCTTTAACGTCTCATTCTGTGTTTTGACTTTCCTACACAACTCTGACCACAGTCGACAGGGGAAACTTACTTTCCGACTCACCCTCGTACATTTCAAATTAAAACTTTTTTAAGGTATATTGTTCATTTTGTATTCTTTTTATTTCGTATGAATTTGTAAGCTTTCTTCAAGTTCTCCGTTTTTAAAGTATTTACCTGCGTCCTTTGCAAATTAACATTCCTCTATTCTCACAAGATTTATGTACATATAACCTCGCTATGAAATCAATGTGTCCGATGAAAAAAAAAACAACCTTAATATACAAACATTTCTATCAAAGACATCCAACATATATTTGAATGATAAATTAATACTAAGCCTAAACTATATTTTACCGTAACTGGTCATCATGAGATAATTTCTTAATCCCATTCACAATTTATTATAATTGAAGCAAACAAAATCCGTTACTCATTGCTAAAAAAACCCTCATCGAAAAAAAAGACTAGACTTATAAAAAATTGTCCTCAAACACAAGTGTGTCGTTAGTTTTCCCATAACAATGAATAATGAACACATTTAGAAAGGGAAAAAGAGCTAACAGTTTACCAACGACTTTTCTGGTGTTATTATCTGCTAATAACAGAGTCAACAAAAAAGAAAATACGATTTTATTAACGGTTGTTGCAAGAAAAACATACTTTCCCACCGAAAACAAATACCACCAATCAACGGCATCGAAAATCACTGAGCAGCGTTCAACAATGCTAATGAAGGACGTTAACGTTATTACATTCTAATGAACCGTTATGTGGAATGTCACAACGTTGCATGGGAAGAGGAAGAAACATGGGACGTGTGTATCCTTCACATAACTTATCGCCACCTGAACGTGAGAACCCTGTAGGTGGAATGCATTCATTCTCCCCTGTCCCCAATGATCAAGAGTGGGAATCAATTACGTTAAAAAATTTAAATGCCGTGAAGATATTTTTTGTTACTACACGCGACGCAATGATGGGAGTCACTGGCGTAAATGTGTTTCCTATTGGAAAAATACCATCAAGGCTGCGATTTTATAGGTGCAGATGAATTAGCTCCACCCCATTGTTATGTAATTATTGGTACGGTGTCCGAATCACCACCTTTGAAATTTTACTTGTATTACATTTTTTCTAACATTGTTTTCTCACGGATTTTGTATTTTAATAATAATTGAAGAGTTTTCCACAAAAATCTATATATTAAAAGAGGAAGGAAAAGAAACATTTGGTTTGTATCTAAACTGTGTGCTTTTTATTATTAAACTACTTTTAAGTGAAATGAGAAGGAAGAAAAATAAATTAGCATATATATAAACTATATATATATGGCAATGTTGTTGATCTCTCGCTAACTATATTGAAACTTTTATTAAAACTTGAAACAAGTGAGATAACGACCGCTGGGCCAAACCACGTCATTCCTCCTAAAACCTCAATATTCTATTCTCTGTTTCTTGGAGTAGTTTCGAAGTCTGTAGATTGGGATTCTATTAGGAAAATATTTTTTAAGCCTTGATCTCTCTAAACGTAAAACCCTCCAAAAACTCTAATAAAATCCGAAGATTTGTTTTGCAGAACATATCAAGAATACTAATTTGAAAAATTTTGAGATTAAAAGGAGTAATTAATAAATAATTGATTTTCTTATGAAAATATTGATACTATTGAGGAAGCATTTCATCTCCTCGAAACGTCATGACAGATCGGAATATTCATTGAATTCGAGCATAGAGAATGTAATAGAGTTCTTTTAGTAGTGATATAAAAGAGAGTCATGTTTTAATTCATATCTCAAAGTAAATTGATGCTCTTAGTATCGACAAAAGACAATGAGCTTACATTAAATTTCAGTATTTTTATCCATTCTTGAATCAATTCGTTGGTTATTTTAGTCATTGAAGCACATGAATGTGTGAAAATGTAATATTGATTAACATTTATAAGAATGTACTATTTTTCATCATTTTTTTAATTCGGTCTTTGAATTTAAAGTAACGTTATTTATTTGATTTTATAGGATTCAGGATATGTGCAGCAGCTCTTTTTTTTACCACATATGTCTTTTCTTGCAACATTTGTCCGAGAAATATCTACCATATAAATATAGAACTGGTTGATATTGTATATCATATGTATAAATATTTGAATCGCTTTAGGAAACTAATAGAATATCCATAAAATAGTGAAATAAAAACTTCAAATTTACTTAATGTGTGGGAGTAATTTTGTTTTGTAGGAAACTTTTATAGCAACCATATTATTTACTGTACCTTGTCCAACAGTGTTTCATTGTTTAAATGTTTTCATCAGTTTGTGAAGAAAAAAACTATGATTTCGTTCTGATTGAGTATTGATAAGGAAACAAAACTTCATTTTAAAGAGTAATGACGAATATTCATGTAGAAGAAAATTTCCATCGATTTTCTGTAAAAGTATTTGTTTCTTTCATTTTAAAGTAAGTGCAGCTAGAAATTGTATTTCAGTTTAAATTCATTGTCTTTTGGTAAGATAAAAGTCCTTTAAAAGAAGCTTAGTAAATTTTAAAATATTTTTCTTGCGCCCTATTTTTATAGTGTTTTTTTCAAATGTGCCAAGGACTTTTGAAACACCTTTGCATTTTGTAAATGAATGTAGAGTTTTCGAAGCCTCATTGACATCTTTTTGGGGTCCAAGTGGGTTGTTACACCTTTCTATCGCAAATCAACTGCATTTTTATTCAGATTTTAAGCAATCTGCATTGAACTTTACATAGTGATTTTTTTAAACACTATTTCATGTCTTTGTTACTATTTGTGATGAAAGAAATGCTAGCAAGCTGTAGTCCAACACTTGGATCTATATTTCTTATATAATTAAATTTTGGGAACATTATAATTTCTTTAATTATACTGAAATATTTTAGTTTTATAGTAATAATTCCTTTTATTTTGAAAAAGTGTCAAAAAAATATGGAGGCAATTTACCGCGCATTCACATTTATTATTGATGCTTTCACAATTACATCAAAATGGCAGTAAATTTTATTTTATGTAGAGTTTTCCACATTATTTTTTCACTTATGCATAGCTCAATTTTTTTTTTTTACTTTTATTTATTTTTTACCAAAGTTTGACAATATTGTTATGTCATTGCAAAAGTAATACCAGAATTTTTTGAAAAAATGTTATTTCATTCATGTCATAATACTCCTATAGTACCTCGAAATAAAATATACAAAATGAAATAATTGAAAAAAAATTATCGATTGTAAAATTTTTTAAATAGCTGAAGAGAGTGGTATTAGCAATCAATCAATTGATTGATTGCTAACACCACTCTCTTCAGCTAGGAGAGCGATATTTATGAGGAATATCCTTTTTTTTAACAGTTTGAAGAAGAAGACATTTGGACTGACACTCACTTCTCAAAACTTAAAGCATTACATCAACGGTGGACTTTGAGCCTCAATAGATTTAGCATGCCCTCTCCCCGTCCATGATGGGGTTTTAGTCATACCAGGACTCAAAAAGTCACGACTTTACAGAAACAACACTCGCTGGACACGTGTTCGCTCTACCTTGGCTATTCGGCTCAAGCAGCAACAATTATCTAACAATTATACAACATGCAACAATTAGATAACTATTCAGAAAAACCCTTGTGTGATTAATGTTAGTTCATTAACCCGAAACAAAAAAGTAGGCTATTTTTTTCTCCTATAAATATTTTTAGGCAATAATTTATGCACATTATAAGAGAAAAATATCTCTTTAAAGTCTTTAAGAATTAGATTATAATTCCACGATAATCTACCATTCATTTACTTATATTTATTGCAAATTGCATTTACATTTGGGATTCTACTTTTAGAAAAACATTTTTTTTTCCTTTTTAAATCAGTTTTATAATACAAAAATTAAAAAAGTTTTCATTTTTCAGTGGTTTATAAGTTTCTTAAAATGTTTGCTAACATTTTTTTTAATTCACTTTATGTACCTAATGTCTACTTTTTAAGTAAAAATACTAACTATTGGAGGTTTCAAACAGTTTCCAATTGAAACTTAAAAAGAACCCAATACAATTCAAATCATCCAGTATACATGTTTATCTCGAGCACTGAAGGTTTTTAATATTAGAACTAAAACTAGATTTTTCACCTTTACAAAATAAAATGTTACACAATATCTCAAACTTAGCGGAAGACCTTTGCCATTACAGTCACCAGTCATCCATGAAAATTTAAGGGTTTCTAACTTAAAAAAAATTCCAGTCGTACTCTATTCGTGAAAACGACAGGGGGAGGGGGGCATAAACCTGCATCTTCACTCTTTTATCACGCTATAAAACGCATCTTGTTTTTATCACTCTCAACAAAGCTGACCTCGACTGGCAACGGATACGAATACTTTCAAGTTGTCAAGAGCGACATACCTTACCGCCAAGGCGGAACCCACCTAATTAACCCCACCTTTGGAATATAACTACCCTTAAGAGCACGGAAGACGGAACATAAAAAAAACAAAAACACATCTCAACTCATCTCGTAATTTACGTCACGGAAAGCCGAGCACGGTATCTTCCAGACGATACAAAGATACAAATGTCTAATGGGATAATAGTGTGGTGAGCCTATCTGCAACTCAACTCGACTCGGACACTTGCGGATAAAAAATCCCATTATTTTAATTCCTAGTCATTGATGCGGTTAAAAGAATGGGGAGGCAAGGGCTGAAACAAAGAGGAAATAGAAGGGGGGACGGTGGACAGTAATGTCGTGTGCGTGTCAGGCGTTCGAGCTGTCATTTGGATTCGCAACGTGATGGTTTTTTAATATGGACAGTTTCTTTTTTCTACTACCTCCTGATAATGCCTCGTGGCGATTTTGGATAATGCATACGCAAGGGAGTGGACTTATTATAAGCGAAATAGATTACTTATATCCGATTTTCGGAGGTCTTCCTCCGGAATCTCTTTTCTTTCTGTTGTTCTTCCTTCCTTCCTTCAGTTTGAGGGATCACGCAGAGGTTTACGATTATCACTTCGCATAGTGGATATGATGGATAACTTAGATCAAGCTTGAGGTGCTCCTCAAATTTCTTGGAAACAGATTATGACGCAATTCATCTGCATAATTTAATCCTGCCTATGTCTTAGAACTCTTCAACTCTCATTACAATCTTCAGTGTTTAGATGAATAATAATGAAGTAAAAAGTTTAGGGGGTAGAATAAGTAAGGACAGTATGTGTCGGCTTTGGTGTAGACGGTGTCTCTAAAATAAGTGATAATGGCATGAAACTTGCTGCCCAATATTCCATTCTTGAATCCCATCGTGTAGAGGCCGATACCTACTAAATTTGTTGAGTTTATAGTCATTTATGTCACTACATTTTCGAATACAAGACTAAAAATATCTCTTTTGTATATTATCATTCTTTTTAAGATACACTATTTCCTCCACCCCACCCCTCTTTTAATTAGTAAGCAGACCCTGCTAAGATTTGATGATTTATCTTCAAAAATGTTTATAAATCTTATGATTGAAATCCCTGCGTGCAACTTTTTAACTTGATTTGTTAGTATTAAAATCACTCGAAAACCATTTTGATACGTCTTTGAATTCGGAATAACATCGTTGGTTTCAAAAACTGCTGTTTTTATTTAACTTTGCACAATAAACTCAATATAATTTTGCAATTCTTGAGCTAAGGTCAAATGATGTGGACGAATTTCAGTGAAATGTCTGGTTTGTGTCCTTCCAGGTATATTTCTGTGTAAATGTCCTTTTGGAAAAAATTAGAACTCGACCTATTTGGCTTTGGGTTCATGATGGTATTCCACTATATTTAAAATAAACATCGTTGTTGAAAACATCCGATTTTCTTCAAGAGCAATGGTCGTTCTTACTTCTCATTCTAATTTGCTTAGGTCTTAAGCTGATCGAAGGTCAAACCTGACCTATGTAAAAAAAAAATGTCACATGATATCGAATAGTGATGGGTCGTCGTGCTCCTAGCGGCGATAAATCTTATCTTAAAATCATGCAAACTTCTCGATTTGGGAGCGTAAATTGTTCTTTAATAACTATACAAAGAAATATAGTTGTCAAATAACATGTATACATCGAGAGCCGATGATAAATAATGTCAATGCAATGTGTAAAATATGCTAATGTCTGATTAATGAAACTACCTAAGGCAGAGTAGATAAGAAATAGTTACAGAGAAATGGTTAAACGTTATACATACTATTTTTGGTCATCTCGGATATGTAAATCATTGAAAGAGATCCGTTTGTATGGAGCAACATTTCCAAGATAATTTTTTTATATATTGATTGTGATGACGACTGACTCATAAACTCTTGGCGGATTTATTTGCTTTAAATTATTTTTGAAACAACATCTAACATTTTAATTAATTGTTTATCGAAATTCGTTACATTTATCAAAACTTTTTCGTATTTATTCCATGGCCTGTTTTGCAATTTTAATCCATTATACTTTATCGCAACTTTTAAATCATATTTAATTGCTGTTCAAATGATGAACGACAGCTGATCACACAGGACTCAGCACTTTTTTTAGTGGCACGACTAATTTCTCATCATTTATGCGAATCGCGTGTTATACCTGAATAATTTTATTATGAAAATGTCTTTATATTTATTTCAACTTCGAATTAATTTATTACCATAAGTGGACAAAACGAAGCAATAGAATTAATTTTATCCAGGAATTATTATTATATGAAGGTCATTTTAGCTCAATATGTATGTAGTAAGCATGCTGCATTTGTAAATTCAGTGCAGTGTCCTCTAATTGGAAACAAAAGTGCATGTTCACTCTACTTGATCTCGAATGCTTTATTTTAACATTTGGAAATTTTTCAAAAAGTGTGCAGTGCCAGTTGAAACATCAAATTCATTAATCTAATAATAATTTAAATTTCATTCAAATATACAACTGACTATAACAAATCATTGTTGAGACTTTTGTACAATATTTTTCATGATTTTTTCCCATCCATCTTTTGCTTTTAATATATCAATCAACTTTGACATCGGGCATGATGATTGGGGGCGCAAGGAATGGAACAGCAATGCCGGGAAATAAAACAGTAGTAGAGGTAAAATTTTAAGATATCCACTCTCAGAATTTGGATTACTTACATTACGTTTAAAAAAAAGCACTCAGTTTTTAAGTAGGGAAAAAATACAATAATTTATTTGTGTGAAACACCTCTATCCTCTTCATTAAAGTACATGGTATTCCAAGACAAACTTCTTAACCAAAACAGGGGAAGATTTTTTCATTTGAATAAAAAATAACTATATAGATAAAATCTATTAATGCTATACTCTAGTAGATATATGTTCAGTATAAAACATACCTGATAAAATGATCTAGAAAGGTGTGAATCGCTTAAAAGTTATCGAAAAGAAATAAATAAATATAATATGAAAATAAATCTGAAGTGCATGCGATGCATGTCAATATAATTTTAAAAAAAAGAATTATATTTTTAGAAGGAATAATGAAAAAAAAAAAAGCAGTTATAAGCATTTTAACCTAACTATTAGATTTTTTGCTAAACTAACTAATATCCAGGAAATTTAATAAGTTTTAACCAAAACGGCTGATACCATATGTAATACTCTGTGACAATTACCGTAATTATGCTGCTATTAAATGGTAATGTTTTTTGAATGGTCACGAAAAACAAAATAACAGCTAAAATATCCCAAGGAGTGAAAAAAGTTTTTTGAAAGTAGGCAATTTAAAGATTTGAAAACCATGGTTGAATTTTTATAATACATATGTCTGGCGTGATGGCATCTGGAGAATTTTCTATTAGTAACGCGTTTTGTTGCTTTGGATCATGGCCAAATGTTAAAGACGACACCTTAGCCGTTACCTCATATTTTTATGAGGTAACCACTTAGCTTATTAATGACGCTTAACTCTTTATTTACCGCATTATGATTAGCTGCAGTTTTTTTTCTTGCAATATTTTTTTTTATCAATACGTTGAAAATTAAAGGATATACATAAACAAAATACTCAACTTCGGGAAATTTAACCCGTTAGAGCTAATTAATTAACTAAAGATTTTCAACTGTAAAATTAATTACATACACTGTTCACTTAAAATAAACAGTCAAATCGTTCTCTAAGGTCTTCATTAACATACAAAAAAATAAGACACTTAAATTTTGACATTAACTATTTTTTCTGGACAAAAATGATAATCTTCGCAATTTGCTGAAAACGCCGTCAGCTAAAAACACAATTTCTGCTATTAAACTATTGACCTTCTCCGCTAAAATACTCATCATAGAACCATATATTTTGGAAGAGTGGATTTCAAAGAATATTCCTGCTATAAGTATCGTCAGAATATTCGTAAAACTGGCTATTCTATATAATTTTAAAGTGATTGGTACTTATAAGTACTGTCGGTAGATGAAGGGTTAAACTCTAATCTATATTTATGTGTAACTGCTTCCCATTATTGCACCTGCTGGTTTAAGGAAGAATTAAAACCCTGAACTAACATTCTGACTTATACCCTGCCTATCAATTGACGGAGTTGCTCATCAGAGGGAAGATAATGTTGATTATTTCTTTGAACCTTTTTTAATATTTGTCAGTTGCTTCTTTTAAATTAAAATAAAATTTAATAAGGAACCAACACAAAAATATATTAGTATAAATCTGAAAGAACTAGATATATTTTCAGTTGATTGTTCTCCTTTGTCCTTAACCACACATTTTTTTTGTCCTTAACCACACATTTTTTTCCCAAAAAGGTTAAATAAAAATAGCAAACTAACTAGACGCTCCCTCATCTCGAGCAACACGCGACGGTCAGTAGCGTGGAACCGTTTTTCCGGTTCAGGTGATGCAACAGAGCCAATCTGCTCACTTGATCTTCACCACCTCACTTCGAGGAGATAGCCATCGACTCTTTACTCTACCTGATCTCGAACAAAAGGGACTCGGGTCCCTAATGACTGGCATTAAACTGCTCTCTCCACCCCCTTTGCCTTCTTTTTTTTATCGTTTGCTTCTTTCCACAATGATCGTCTTTTGTTTCTCCGAGGAATCCCCTTACCCCCTTCCACAAAAAGCTTCTCTTTTCGGTTGAGGAGTTTGTAGTTATGTTGGATGGCTTATCGAAGAAGATCTGAAGCGTACGTAATGAAGAGCTTTTAAGAGGGGGGAGGTAAGGGGGGGTCTTTGGTTTTGGAGAAGAGTTTTTTACATCCTCCGGGGATTGATGAGGGCCTTTGGTCGGTAATTGTGTTTGAGGTATTAAAAGCATTCTATATATAGAGGTGAAGTGGAGCTGGTATCTGTTTAATTGTCGCCAAGGATTTTTACAGTTGATGGAAATTGGAAGCTATAAAATGTTGATACACATCACAATTCTTTTAACTAATTAATTGGCCTTCTTAATTTTGAAAAAAAAATATTCCTAGAGAATGAATGAAAAGTTTCATAAATATATTCCGAGATTAATAAATATACTTGGCAAAATATATAAAATAAATAATCTTAAATTATAACCGTTTGGGTCCCAAGCAGCGCGATCGCGCTGCTGAGACTTTATGGCAAGAAAACTGACAACTGACGGTGCGTTGCCGATTGTTAAGTCGCGTGCTCAGATTTACTGAAGCAAGTACATTACACAGCTCTTCTTAATATGGTGACCAAACGTCCTCCTTTTATAGGTTTTGTCCTTCTACGAAAAGTGTCCTCCTTTTCAATATTTTAAAACTGATCTGTTAATCTCTGTATTCAGAGATGAATCAAACATGTTTCCAAAATGTCGAAGAATGGTCTGAAACAAATATCACAGGAAATAACAGTTTTCCATGGTATTTTTTGACTTTGTCGCAAGTGAAGTGGGCAGATATAGAAAATTACATTGAGTTTTTATCGAAAGAAATGCCTGATATTAAAATCGACGACAATTGTCTGAAGTAGAGAGAAGACTGAATATATATTTACTTTCTAATAAATTAGAACAAGTGGAAAATCAACAGGCTGAGAAAATGGCAAAAGATGGGTGAAATTACTTAAACCATTTCAAAAATGAACACATTCCATTTGAAAATGTAATTATTCTTGTTGAATTTACGTTGTGCTGACCTGGAGTTAATGCAGCAGTTGAAAGAGGTTTTTTTTCAGTTGGTAATGATTTTTGTGAAGTGACTGGTGAGAAATCAAAATTGAATGTTAATATTTTAGCAACAGTGCTTACCGTAAAATTCTGTATGAAGGATATTTTTTGCCAGAACTTTCTGATATATTAAAAAATAATATGTTGACGAAAAAAATTCATTCGATGGAAAAATACTCGTTTAAGATAATAATTAAAAAGAATGTAAGAGCGTAATTAATAAAACGTTTCATATATTCAAGTTGTCATTTTTTCTTTAATTTTTCGTCCTCCTTTTCATTGTAAAAAAAAATGGTCACCTTATTTTTAATGTAAATAGTACATTTTACAATAGTTTGAACAAAGCGTTATTGGCCACTTGGTATTTCTCGACATTAAAAAAAACAAGCGCTATCGTGCTGCTTGGGTCTTTTCGTACTCATTCTGAGAGCGCGTGGTTGTTCTGTTTGGGATTCTTCGACAGTATTTTTTCAATAACCCCTTGGACTCAAACGGTTAATAAGACGTTATTTTATAGGATTTTTGTTTTAAAAACGAAAATGTATAAAATTTGATCAATTGATGAAAAAGTATTCAATCGATCATTTGCTTTAAAACTAAATTTTAAACTAAAAAAATGTTTTTAATGAAATAATTTTAAGTTAAAGAAAATCAGATATATAATAAATTAACTAATAATTAACTATAAGAAGTTTGTGTGCAGCCTTAATATACAACGCGTTACCATCTAAATTACTTATTAAATAAAACAACAAAATTTTAGTTTACCTAATCCATATTCGAAAATAGTTTGCTTTACATATCTCTTAAAACATGTTTTGTTTATGCACTTATTTTAGGCGAATAAATTGTTTTGCAATATTATTTAGAATGTTTGTATTGTTATGTAATTTATTTATAATTAACTTCGTATTTGAAAGAGTTTGAAATAGTGCTTAATCTGTGTACAGAGGAAAAACATAATTTGTACCTAAGAAACAATGAATTATGTCATTCGTTGTCTTTGATATATCGCAAGCTCTTAATATCATGCAAACTAAAGTATAACTTCGAGATGTACATAATCAAGAAGATATTGGAAACTATTATTCATAAAAATTGGAATAACCCTTATTAAATACATCAACCGGATAGGCTTTCGATTTTATTTCAGTATAAGCGTAGATTTGAAACTGTTGCGATTTTGTATAACTTTGAAAAAAAATTGACGTAGAGATATTTACTAGAAAGTAGTAGTTATAGACATTAGTCGAAATTTCTAGACATTTTATTAAAAGAGATCATGAAATTATATTCATATATTCACAATGAATAAAAGCAGGACAAATTATGCGTGTGAAAGATCATTCGAAACCGAACAAAAACAGCATGTTAACAAACTGAGGGCCGAAATTTTGCCCTCGGGAGAATGACCTATCAAGTCTCATTACTGTCTCCAAATGACAACTTAATCTCTTAATTAATGTTCGACAAAGAAACTCATTTCTTAACGAACTCGGTGATTTTAACCAAAATTATACATGCAGAAAAATGCGCGCGCGAAACGTTACTTTAATCAACAAGTACTTTCAAAGGCCGAAACAAAGTTTTAGTTTGTTCCAAATGAGCTGTTGATTGTGACCGCCCAATTCTAAGTCCTCAAATACATCGAAGCTGTATTTGATTTCTATCCACGTACGCATCTTCATATTAGCCGCATATGATTGAATACAATTAATTTTCTACTTCTAATAGAAAAGGTTTCTTTCTTTTCTACTTTAAAGTAATATTCTAGTCTTTATATTTAAAAAAAATAAAATCAATGTGGGTTAAATGCTATATTTTGATATGTAGTTGCCATGAGAGACTTCTCGATTACAGTAACCAATCTATTTTTATCCAAGGATATACAACAATGCTGCAAAGCAAGGTTAATATCTCTCGAAACACTGATCCATCATAGTTAGCAATCGCTTTGAAATACCAAATATCAAGGATTATGATGACTCAGCATGATTAAAAAAAATTGTTTTTAGTTACCCCAAATAAAAATATACTTTAGCTGAAAAACTTAAGGATCTGTTCTCGAAAAATAAAACTAGTAAGATTAAATTTGTAAACTATAAATCGTGGTTGAATCCTTGGTTTAACCACCGGCGTATATATCCGTCTCGCCCAACCGCTGCTTTAGGTGTTCCGGACGTGTATATACGTCTTTCCGAAATACGATTATTTTCTTTGTGTTGCTATCATTACAACTAATATGAAGGCTTTGGAGTGCAATAAAATGACCATGACAGTGTTAGAGAAGGATTTACTTATTTCAGAGAAAAATTTCCTTATTTGTGTAATGGGAAAAATGATGGCACTGGGGAGCGAATCGCGTAACTTTTAATCGGCTGTTAAGGGGTTAAATCCTAGTGCCACAGAAAACCTGCCAAGTAAAGGGGGCTGATGAATAATAAAATTGTCAAGTACCTAAATGCTCATGTTGGCGTCGCTGGAAGTCTGGAGATTGAGGGACCAGCTTAGATTTCTTGTCTCCTTGTCATGGCCGCGGTAGCCGAGTGGTATAGGTATCGGATCGTGGCTTGCCTTGTCACGAATTCGAGCCCAGTACCACTAAAGACCCACCGTTGGGGCAGCGATGCACGTTAAATCTGTCGAAGCTGAAACGTCCTCCCGTTGGTGTGTGTAGTTAGGAGAAGGGTTGCCAGCTCAAGTGTCGTCCACGTCACTTGACCATGGTTCAAAATTACGTGGTCCGTCACCAAAAGCCCTCGTGTAGCTGAACAGTGCGACGTTAATATTCAATCAATCAATCAATCAAAATGACGACGTACATCTCCATTAACCCACAGGTTGCTTCAGAATACGACGTTTTGGCCTTTTCCTGTGTAGCTATTTTTGTTTTCTGTACTATTTTTACGTGTTTAGTTTTCGTAATCGCAAGTCGAGTGGAACGTATAAATGCAGCAGGAGGATCCTGTAAGTTATCAAATTGGAATTTTGTAATAGCAATTAAGTTATATGAATGTACTATTACGTTCAAGATCGCGTGTTTTTCATAGCAAAGATTTAAATTATCTCAATCCCTAATATTTAAAAATTTGCAATTTAAAAAAATTCTTTTTTTTTTCTTTTGGCAGTGGTAGCCTAGTGGTTAAAGTAATGAACTCGTGGCTGGTGTGTCATGAGTTCAAATCTAGTACCGTTGAAGACCCGCGTGCACAGGGGACCAATGCACATTAAATTTTTCGAATCTCAAAGTGCACCTGTTGGCATGTTGTGGAAGTTCGGAGAGGGGGTGCCAGTTCAGGTGTCATTCTCGTCTCTTGACCATGATTCAAAATTACAAAGTCCGTCACCTGTAGGTCTTGTGTTGCTTTATGAATGAGTGAGTGAGAATTTTTACTTTGCACTGTTCAGCTTCTCGGGGGATTTTGTCGACGGACCTCGTCCTTTTGAACCATGGCCAAGTGACCAGGATGCTATCTGAGATGGCACCCCTCTCTCCTAACTTCGACACTACACCAAGGGACGGACGTTAGAACCTCGACAGATTTAACAGACTTCGGTCCCCTCTGCAGGGTGGATCTAGAACAGTACAAGGACTCACACAATTCATGGCACACCAGCCACGAGTCCGTTATCTTGATCACTAGGCTACCGTGGCCGCCTGTTTTGCTTTATAGTGCGAGGTTAATAAACATTCACTCTTTCTTTCTTTTTATTTTAAGATTAAAAAAAATCCCTCAAATCTTGTGTTGTTGATTTCTGATGAAAGTTTTAAATAAACATTTATAGTTATTAATAAAAATCTAGGGAGTTATCAAATTCCTTTCAATTCTTTCAACAAAAAAAAATCTTTCAAAATGCGTTTGTTTTTATTTATTTCTTGATAAAGGTTTTCGAATCATTTAACTCGAATAGATATCAGTTCAGCATCAATTCAAATCATTATTTCCATCTGAATTCAATCTGACTCGTTTCTTTTAAAAGCAGAGTGCGTTATTTTTTTCTTATATATATATATAAATTCTTTGCATTGTCCAAATACCGGTAGAGTGGAAAGAAAGAAAAACTGGCATCGGTACTTTATCGACCGGTTCATCAACCTTATGATACTTGACAAGTTTATGAACCAAAGATCTGGTATTAATTGCTCAAAAGATTAAAAGCGATGTACGACTGTTTTAAAAGCTTCCGTGGCAGATAAAGTGCACGGACATGCCACCAATCGCAGCCTGGAGCATTGAAACGCTCAAATCTTCTTTCTGTTTAAAGAAGAAAAAAAAGAAAATATTTTTCTTCACTGTGAAACCTCAAACACCGCGTGCATTTTGATAGCAACACAAACTCCCCAGAAAGGTCCCCAGAAACTTTTTCTGACCTAACCGAGTGTCAGGAGAAACAAAACCGCGATATTAAGCAAAAGATTCACGTTAGGTAAGAATGGAAAAAAAGAAACAAACAGATAAAAGAAAAAGAAAAGTGAAGTATAAAAAAGAAAAGAAAAGAAAAACTGTGAAAAGAGTTAAAGGGGGAAAAAAGAAGTGTAGAGACCGCTGTCTAGGTCGTGAGTCCTTAAGTGTTGCAGGAAGTAGCACAAAATGTACCCAACCACCGGATTTTTTTTTTCTTACTTTGACTTATTTGTCTTTAAACAACGTGAGCAAAACGCTAAAGATATCTACTGTTGGCTGAGAAACTTCTGTTTCTTTTTCTTGCGATTTTTTCTCGCTACTCGTGCCTTGTGTATTTTTTGAGAGAATAATTTCTAATATTACGTTAAAAGATCTGTCAGTTTTGCGAAGTAACATTTTTTCCCCCTATTTTTTTTGTGACTGTCAGGAAGGTAAGAGAAAAGTTTATCAAGAAAATCAGGATATAAAATTCTTTTGTTTCTCTCTTAGATTTTTTTTTTTTTTAAAATCCTCAATTTTTTAAACTTTTTTTGTTTTGAGTTTAAGTCAGCGTTCCACTTTTTGACAGCAAGAATTTATAACCATTATTTGTTGTTTCCTTGAAAGAGAACATAGTTTTCTACTATTTATTTTTCTAGAGATTATGTGAATATATAGGTCTCCTATAAAAATTTTAATAGAGAATGTATTTTATAAGCCTCGAGCATTCTGCATTATTAAGTACTATTGGCAGATAACGATAATTAAATATTATTTCTTCCACTTTTTTCATCATATTTTACACAAAATTTGATTGTTTTTATGTATATTAAACAAAATTCGATTGCTTTTATATATAATAAATAAAATTTGATTTTTTAAAATTTATATTTAACGAAATTTGCAAAATAATGGGATTTCAGTTGATTTTAAAATGGGTGACAAAATATGCAAGTAAATAATACACAATGTAATAGAACTCTCAAGCGTTTAATGTAAGCCTTAAAAAATCTGTCGCCATTTTTCTGGTAATACAGCTTAGAGCCAAATTTTGCTGCAAAAAAATAAATAAAAGTCCAGAATGTATTGTGTAAAATGACGCAAATGTGAAAAATTGCAACTTTTATAAACAATAGAGTATTTCCTATTTTTTTTTCAAAAAGTGCTTGTGGATAGGTACTTGCTTAGCTAACTTAAAATAAATTCATGCTAAATTTTAAAATTTTTATTCGAAAAATAAAATACGGTAAAAAGTTCATAAAATATCATATAGGAAGGTAATGGGTAAAACAATGAAGTAAGCTATATAAGTTCTTACAAAACATAAATGAAACAAAACAAATGGTCTATGTTTGAACTTGTGCTTCAGTATTTCAAAAAATCAAATTCAAACTTTTTTTATTTTTTAAGCCCCCTAACAAATCGTATTTTATGTTTACAGGTGCGGCACAGGTTCGGTTTTACGGGGGGATAAAAAAGTGGACCCCCCTCAAAAATTCGCCTGTGGACCGTTTTTTTTTAAAAAAAACTCTCCAACTCTGACCAACGAAGTGAACCTCTTAGGTTCTCTGGTGAAGGGCGAACCCGTGTTTGAAGCCATTCGAACTATTCCTTCGAATACGGAACTGGTGGTGTACCTTGAGAATAGCGGCGAGGGGGGGCGATTTTTCCCCACCCCAAGGAATACCCGGGCGTGGGACCCCCCCCAGTTTCCCTTTTACAGGCCCCAATGGGAAAAAATTTTAGAGGGAAAAGTGAAATTTCCCTTTTTCAGGATAAGTCGTAAAACATATCTAAAAAAAAATTCTTTTTAACAAATTCCAAAAAAAGGAATGTACCCAGCCATTGTTCGATAATTTATTATTTTTTGGGGAAAACCACAGTAAAAAAAAAATTTGTAAAATTAATGTGAAAGAATAAAACATAAGGGCGGTATTTTTCAAATTTGGGAATAATCCAACATTAATATGCGACATTTTTATTTCATTATCTTCTAGATGGCAACACACTTTTATTTACTGCTCATTTCTCAAAATAAATCAATTTTATATAAAACATGTATTATGTTAATGTAGTGCTAAATGGATAAGTAATTAGCCTGTCAAAAGTAATAGTATCTTAAAGTATTTTAAAATTTTATGGGTGTGGTATGTTAAAAAGGGGATGAAATAGTGGCAGCTTTTCGCTTCCACATCACAGGTCCGGGTTCTATTCCCGAGTTGGGCAAGTTCGACTCAGCCTTTCATCCCTACTGCAGTGGGCCGTAAAAAAGGGATCAAAAATTTCTTGGGGGCTTTAAAACGGGGGTCTCGCTTGGGGAAAAACCACCCGATCTGGTTGGCCCCAATCACCTCAGCACCCAATGGTCACGTATCTGGGGTGGGTGCAGTGGGGCCCTTTGGGTCTTGGGGCTGTTCCCCTGGGTTTGAGGGTTTTGGGTTTTTGATAAATAAAGATATGTGTGTTTTTTACCGCACAAATTTACTTTAATGCTGAGATTTCGTTTTTATTTAATCGAAAAATGTTTTTCTAATTTAGTCCCTATGGTGATATTTTAATAAAAGCTTACGATTTAAACTTTACCAACGCAGTGAGTGAGTGGTGTAACGTTTTCCCGCTTTACAGCTGCAAGATCAGCCTCTCTATGAAAAAAGTATTTCGCCGTTTATATCCACACATGCACCCCTAAAATATTGCGAGGTTCTTTCATCTGACATCAGGCCGACAACTGATGGCTGTAAGAAAACCAAAGGGTGGATTCCCCACCTTCGAACCGGAACCCCGTGTGTAGTTGGAGGGGGAAAAAAAGACTGCCCCACCCCAAAGGGGTTTTAAGGTGTCCGTTAGAAACACTCGAAAAGAATGGTTGTGTTTGCCTCCTTCCCAAATAACATGTTCTGTAGAATTGAAATACTCAATAGTTTGAGTAACTTGTAACCCCGAATGAAAATATTGTGATCCAAGTCTGTGGACGTAATAAACCAATAACTTAGTTTCTTTAGCCTCACACTGTCCATGAATTATTCTAAAACCAGTGACGTAACGTACATCCCGCATCATGTGTGGATGAGGCCTAATGTTCTTCGTTACGCCACTGCCCAAGACGTTACAGTGGTTATAAGCGTTGCACTATAAATCGACTGCTTCAACGGAAGGACTTTGAGCCAGACAGAATTTAACGAGCAACAACCTCTCTGCAAGTCACATATTCAGTTGTAACTTGGGATCGAACCACTAAGTACCCACATCCAGGGACGTCTTAAGGCGTGGGACAACTGGGCCGGGGCCCAGGGCCTCTGCCACAATGGGAGGCCTCGTCTCGTTCTCGACTCAGCCTTCGTAAGATAATGATTAGAATAATTTCAACGGTCAAATGTTTTTTCCGGTTGCATTCTTCGAAGAACTGGGGATTTCAGACAATATGTCAACTGGCTACATGTGATGACCGTCGTCCATTTATAGGCCTAGGCCTACCACCACACACCATCATTACTCATTCAGTCAAAAGGCGACAGTCGGTTGAACTGCTTTGTGCGATTGTAAGTCATGCATATTTTTTTCTTGTTATTATTTGTACGAGTATTTGACAACGTAGGCTGTGTACTTTCTGCTTTTAATGTTAATAGGTGAAGCCTATATACATTTGTGTAGGGCCTCAAGAAGTCTTAAGGCGTCCCTGCCCAATTCTATGCAAATGGCTACGGTAGCCAGAGTGATCTTGATATCGAACTCGTGACCTGTGATATTTGAATGGAACCGTTTCATTGATTTTGATTTTACTTGAGATTCCTCGTCTAGTCATGAGCTGATGCACGTTTAATATGTCATGCAAGGATGTAGTTACCGCAGTATCGATGATATGGGGCCCTCAAGCTACAGGGGCCCAAGCACATGTAAGCAAAAATTGTAAAACAATCAGAACTCTCATTTTCAAAAAAGGGCCTCCAAGGAATTTTGATACAGAGCTCCCTGAGAACTAGCTACACTAGTGATGCCATGCCTTTTAAGCCCTTTGTAGGCGCGGATGCCAAATGATGATCTTGGCTCGAGACAGTAAATGTATTGGATGTATTTATTTCTCGTAGAAATAAGCAACTAAAAGAAGTTCAATGCAAATAGTCTGTATTAACTAAAACACTTTACGCGTATGTTTTATTTGATACAAACATGATAATTTTTATTTCAAATTTATATTTTTTCAAAATGTAACGACAGATTATCACATTGTTTAATAATATTATATAAATTAAACAATCCTACGACGATTTAATTATTAGCCGTCAAAAGATTATTTTTTTTAGTCCCTGCATAAAGTTATACCCACTACAATGACATATCTAGATTTTTTAACAAGTTTTTTTGTTAGGGTACATGATTTAATTTCTACCAAGGGGTGATATGTTTTTTTCTTGGTGCATCATCGCGAGTGAGTGGCAACCCTCTGCCTGTTGGCATTTTCCATAGTGATGCAGCAGTGGAGTAGTAGCCAAACGTCAAATATCATTTAAAAGAGTTCTTCCAACTGAAGGGAATCACTTGATTTGGCTCAATTTTCGCATCAACTTACACGAGAGACGTTATCTCGCTCTATCATTATTTTGACTCGGGCGCCCGGCACTTTTGAAGGGAATATTATATATGTGTATCAACATGGAATATTCACGAATAAATATGAAGACATTTTTGATTACAAATCCTATGTCTTCGGGTCAATCAACCGGGGTCCCACCTAAGCCTTGGGGAAGAACACTTCAGAAAATCATTTGAAGTTTTTTTTTTTTCCCCCATACTTCTGTTGGGCAAAGAAATTTTTTTCCCTTCCACTTCTTTCAGACTGCGCATTGAAATGCACCTATGCAATACACTTTTTCCGAGAGTTGTGCTGTGGGGTTGCTGTGTTTTTGATTATCTTGATAAGTGGCGCCAAGAGAAATATCGCCATATTCCACTGTTAGAAATTCGGAGGAATAATATTGCAAACCATAAATATAAGTAAAGTGATTTCTTTTAATGATTAGTACTAGAGCTTATTATATATATAAATAATTAGTACTATGTGCAATCAGTCTCGTACTAGAGTACTCGCTAGTTATCTCCTATAAATTGATTAATTGATTATTTATTAACATAGCACCATGATTATTGGCGGAATGTTCAAGGAGGCCAAGATCACCCTAAAGGGTTGACTGCTTCAAACTGACCCCTGGAATAAACCCACTCAGCCTTTTTTTAAAGAAAATCATTTCTTCGTCTCATTTTTTTAATGAGAAGTACACAATGGCTTATAACTTATATAAGAAAGATTTAACATATGTTCTTACAAGTAAGAGTTACAAGGATATTTGTTAAAACATGCTTTACAAAGTTTCCGAATACACAGGTTTGTAAATGATACACAGCTTCAAAAAATTATAGCCTGAATAGGAGGAAAAAACAGCATTCAGATCTGTTGGCGATGAGTCTTGTAAGTTTGAGCCACGGTCAAGTGCTGATAACCCACTCTCGAAAACTCCACACCACACCAAAGTGAGGACTTAAAATCTTGACAGATTTAATATGAATCACTCACCTACATGGCGTGTCTTTCGTTGTGTTTGGACTGGAAATCATGATTCAATAAGAACAAAGCCGGTTACCCACACACGTTCGAGATCATACATTCTCTGTTCAAGAGAATTAGTTGATGTTATGTTTAATATTGCTCATAGGTTAAAACTGATACTTTACTAAGTAGTAAATGGACGTCGAGATAACACCGTCTTTTTAAAACAAAGAAAAAAAAGTTTGTTTTGCTTATAGCAGATATATATTATTTTTTATATATTATGTATCTCTAACATAACTAAATAAGCTAGTCTTTCAATTAGACTTTAAAAAAAACTGTTGTGTGGGTGCATTTTTAGTCATTTCTTTTCAAATCTATCGTATCTCTTCTTGTTTACTCCTTATGATATGCTTATCACATTCTGAGAACCCGTTGTTTGGTGCATTTATATAACCAATAGGGTCACGGCAACCGTGTGATTATTGTTGCAACTTGCTTCCCGTGGCGTTTCTTTCTAGTCAAAAATTCGATTTCTGATGTCATTAATGACACGACGTGTATAGCTGATGCATTTAAATCTGTCTAAGCTCAAAGTTTGGAGATGGAAGGGCCAGCTCAAGTGTTGTCCTCGTCGTTTGACCGAGGTCAAATTGATGAGCCCCCATATAGCTTCTGTGTGTGTCGTTAATAAACAATCTCAATTGGATGACCACAAATTTTGAGCTCATTTCTTTGCCGACAAAGCTCTTGACCAACTGTGCAAATAGTATACATTAAAATATTTCAGTGGTAACACGTTTGAGTTTTTTAATCAAATGAGAATGGAGAAAACATTTGACCGTAGTTTTATTTTTTAAATTGACTGTTAAGTTGATGACTTCATCATTAAAGTCTCGTACTTCATTTTGTAGAATTTTCAAATCCGACCTTCACGACACAAACAAAGTTCAACAGATGATTACTGCAGTATTAGAAAAGATAGAACCGCGCTTAAAAAAGTTATCTTTTTTGGGCTGGTAGATTTCGAAAAATAAAATTGACACCAAACAAAAAGAGCCATGCTCCAAAACTAAGCGATCTTAATTATCAGGTAATCATCAACAACTAATATCTTTAGATGGCGTATTAGTGAATTATGGGGTTAATTTCCAAAAAAAAAAGGTACAAAGGGGATGTAGTTCTATAACCAGGATACTAATTAATTAAAAAAGGTTACTATAAAACGGGTAAAGGTTAAAAGTGGATAATGAGAAATGATGACCTTGCTGAAATTAAGTTAGGGCTTCCTAATACGAGAGCTCAGACAGCCCTATCACGAATTGAGTGTGCTAATATTTTTTACTGAGGGTTAATGTGATGGAATCTTTTTTAATCAATCTTGTAATTTACCAAGTATTAGGAAGTCGAATTATTACTAAAGGTATTAATAATACATTAGAGATTATTATTCATTCCCATTTAAAGAATTAATCACGAAATAAAACCCATCTTTACACAAGGCTTACGACATTTTTATATACCTTGCGGACACCTGTACAGATAAACATGTAAGCACAGGAAATGTGGTTTTGGAGACTAATACCAAACTAATGTATTACTTCATTTGTATTTTATTTCATGATCGAAGCAAACATAAGCAAATAGCACCCAATACATGCAATACAGAATTAGTGCTTTTAACTTGGTTTATTGTTCTTTAAAATTTGCTTAGATGATTTATTCCTACAAAATGCATAAAAAAATACTATAACCCTTTTGAGTACTTGAAATTTCAATTTATTTAAGCAAATTTCTAAAAAAAAATTGTCTTGCTTAATGAGCGGAAGATTTCAGTTAGATAATTTACAATACTTCCAAAGCAGTTTCTAGAGCGGGAGGGGGGATATGAATAGCGTAGGCCAGGGGTGGCCACAACCTTTTTGGGAAGAGTGCCACTATCTGATAAAAAAAACACATTCGCGCCACTTCCAACTTTTCCAAATAAACAAAGATGAAAAAGTGAAAAAATTGTTACTTATTAGCTTATTATGGGATTTTTATACAAATAGCGCATTTTTAATGCATGTCTATGTAGTGGAAATTTAAAAATAATATAATAAAAAAAAGGCAAAAATACTACTTAGGTTCCATTGTTAATAAACATTTTTACACAGATTGAATCAGTTAAGTTAGGAGTAAAATAAAAATAATTACTAATTTAAAACATTTCATTCTAAGTAATTATTAAACCATCAGTACTTACTTAATGTGGCTATTGAAATTGTACTCCCCCTTCCCCCAATCATGTACTACATTAGGATTAGCACTTGAAGATGCTAACAAAATTTAGTAGTTTTCCTTGAATATCAGGTAGCTTTGAGAGATATTTCTTTTCATGTTGATAATAGAAAATTTTATTTACAAATGTGTTGAACCAAACTTTGAGGTGTTTATTTATTTATTTTGTCTGAGATAACCGCATTTTTAAATTTTTCAATAAGTCTTTTCGTGTCACTAGTACAGTGACGCCGTTCTACACTTTGGCACACGTGCTACGGGCTGGCCACCCCTGGCGTAGGCAGTTGATGGATTGTTAATGAAACATGTAGTTTAGTGAAAAATCTACCTCATATTAATTATGAGGAATTTTTCTTCCTAAAAGAGCTATGGAAATAGTGATTCTGTCTCTTATTAGCATTTATATTCCTTATTGATATATAAGGAACATGAGAAGATTGTGATCTACGAAAACAGTCGAGCACGGTATCTATTGAGAGCGATAAACATTCCAGTCTTGCATCCCTTCCGGAATGGAAATGTCAATCTTGGCGCCTGTTCCCGCCAAGCAGCAAATTTGAGTGTAGCTGTCAAAAGTGGCGACTTGGGCCGCAGAAAAGCGGTCTTTACCGTTGCTCCGAAGAGTCTAATTATGAAATCGCTGCAGAGATCGTACGGGATGATGGACACGCTCTAAAGTATATGGGAGTGTGTGGCTCTTTCTCTGCCACCACTGTTTGATATGAGGGGGTTTTTTAATGGCACCGCCTCTGGTGAAAATACTTTTCAGTTGCTTTCTTTCTCCCGTTGGATGGGGGTATTGAATAAAAAACAGATTTCTTCGAGCGTAAACTTATTTTCTCCGAGTTTTGTTTTTGTTTTACGATGAAGTTGGAATTACACACCTGTATTATAGTTTTTCTTTTTGCACAAAATTCTTATTTTGGTATTTTTTGGTCAAGGTAATGGCGCATTACTCAATATATTATCTTGATATACTTCGAGTAATATAATGTACAGAAACATGGTTAACTTAGTTTTTTGCGGTTTATTATTTTTTGAAAAATCACAATTTAAAGAATGGAAAAGTATTCATAGAGAAATCTTTTTTCCTAGAATTTATCCCTAATTAAATAAAATCAATGTAGCACAGAATCCTAAGGTAAGGAGATTTGAGCAATCAAATCAAAGAATTTTCTGTCTGTAGAACAGACAAAAGAATTCAGTTACCTAGAAGTGAAAAAATTCCAAAAACATCTGAAGTATAACAACCACAGGCAGAAAGATATGCAATAAATAAATAAGCTAACCGTTAAAATATTTCTTTTTTCCCAAATTGGGCTGGATTGGTATTTTACCATTGCAGACCTAATACATTCCCCGGGAACTGGTATCACTTTTAGTGTGGCACCATATAGGTGGAATACGAATGGCAAGGTAATTTAGACACCCCAGTGGCGGTTTATCCATTGAGCGTTTGGAGCGGGCACCCAGGGGCCCGAGGCTCGGAGGGGCTTGGAAGGTCCCGGATTAGCTGGACTTCCACAGACTTTCTGGTTATAAATTTTGATCATCCAGTGCTAGGGGGACCCAGGGCCCAAAATGAGCTTAAATTGGCACTGAGACACCAGTTTCAAACCCTGAAGGAGGCACTTGAGCTCTGACAATGCTAAGCCGTTTCTGGAATTTAATTTTGCCGAGAGCCCTCAAGCCAAACAAGCACTCAAAGAATCATTTTGCATGCCGCATAATCATTCGACATGGATGCTCTCGATTTTCTGCATCATGAAAATCCATCAATTTGGGCCGGGGTCGAAACCGCAACTCAGATGTGCAAGGCCAGCGCTAAACCAACTACTCCATCCAATCCCGGCTACCACTAAAATATAACAACATTTAAATTTTCTTCTTTATTGAGTTACATATTTTTGGCAAAAGTTATATTAAAAAATAGCAATTACTGCAAAATTTAATTGGTTAGATGAGTGTATTTTTACCTCGAAGAAATATTCGTGCATAAATATTTACGGATGCAACCTGGAAATTAGAAGTTACGGTGTTACATTAGATGTAAAGAAAATGCGTTAACAATCAAATAGCCCCACGATGTCACGCCGCCAATGATATCGAGTAGCGGATTCAAGTCCGCTGAAACTGAATACCCACTGTATAGAAGGGCTGGTGCACGTTAAATCTGTCAAGAGTCAAATTCCTCATTTTAAAACAATTTGAAAATTTTGGGGCTGGGTGCCAACTCAGGTACCTTCTTCGTCATCTCACGATGGTTCAAAGTTGTGAGGTCCATCACCATTAGCTCTAGTGTAGTTTAGAAGTATGGCATTAACTAATGAACAAAAATTAAATCCATAATGTCTAAACACGCTTTCGATAGTTTCTACTGCTAAATAATCTGTAGTATGAAATCTTATTTATACAATGTTAAGCAAATAAAAGATGTAAACTTTTTTTAATTAAAATTTTTAGTTAATAATCTATTGCTGTATAATTTGCTGTACATACTAAAGACAAAATCAAATGTTTTTTAAAAAAAGCGCAAATTTCATTACCTTGGATCTAAAAAGGGTAAAAAGGTGTTAGTAATCCTTACAATTACATCTCAATTCTGTGCAAAGGTACAAGGAAATTAGAACAGCATCTCTCTTACAGAAATGGAAAAAAAAATGAGTTATAGTACATGCAAGTTGATTTTTATAGCTATTATAACGTTTATGATTTTTTCTATGCGCTTGATAATGAACCAATCAAATTTTTCTACACAATATGTGTATCTGGATATTTATTTTCAAGAGAGTTAATTACGTAGTCATGAATGACGTAACATGTGATCCTACTCCGTAGAGGCTTCTTTTTTTAAGAATAGTTAAGAAAATATATTTAATAGTACACAAAAATCACAAACTCAACTTAGATATTACACATTACATACACACATGTATTGGCAAATGATCGTATTTGCTAATAAAAAGAATGATTTCTAAAAGCTCACTGAGACGCGCTGTTAGATTCATCTAAGAGATTTAAACTTGTATACAAATAATATTCATTTTAAATTAGATGTAAGTTTTGTTTTCAACAATTGTATTTCTACGGTTTAAGGTATTCAACTACGTTCGGAACCGTGATTTTAAAAAAGCGCATAAATGGATAATTTTCATGATATTTAGTGTCACTTACAAGGAGAGGGCACGACTAAGGAAACTCATTTCGGGTCGAGACTTGGTGTAATAGTAGTACTCCTTTAGGGTGTTCAACCCTTAATGTGTAATTCCGTCGAATGGGGCTAGTCAATTCGGAGAAAACAGCATTCGAAATTCATGCTTAGCTTTTATACAATTAAGTTTCAATTTTTTTCACCGGCCCAGTGGCTCGATTGGTAAATCGTCTGCCTTCAATGCGGTTGGATCCGAGTTCGAATCATTCGAAAAATATTTTTCTTTGAATTCCTTTAAATATTTTTTAAAGGTTTATTAAATATTGAATGGTATTTATGTAATTATTTTGTATTTTATAAATTAAAAATATAAGTAAATAAATTTATTATTTAAAATTATTATTAATTAAAATTACTTAAAATTAATTGTTAATTAAAATTACTTAAAATTAATTGTTAATTAAAATTACTTAAAATTATATAATTATTGATTAAAATTTACTTAAAATTATAATTATTGATTAAAATTACTTAAAATTAATTATTAATTAAAATAACTTAAAATTATTACTAATTAAAATTGATTATTAATTAAAATTACTTATAAAAGTATTATTGATTAAAATTATTAAAAATAATTAATTAAAATTATTTAAAAGTATTATTAATTAAAATTATTTAAAAATATTTTTAATTAAAATTAATGATTCATTAAAATTATTTAAAATTAATGTTATTTAAAAGCAATTAAATAAAGTTAATTTTAAATGTGTAATTAATATTAATTAAAATAATTAATTAATATTAGTTAAATGATTATTATTAATTAAAATAATTACTTTATATTAATTGAAATAATTAATTAATATTGATTACAGTTCATTGATTACCATTAATTAAAAATATTAAAATTATTTAAATACAATTATTAAAATTATTAAATAATTTTTTTAAAATTAAGTAGATTTATTTGAAAAGCACTTATTAAGTATTTCATATAATTACGAAATAGTTAATTTAATAATAACAATAATAAATTTTATAAATTATTTATATATATATATATATATATATATATATATATATATGTAAAATATCATTTAATATTTATTATATATTTTATTTTATAAATATTATTTATTTATATAAAAATTTACTTATTAAACATTATATAAATATTCATGTAATTACAGTAATTTTTTTTACTGTATAAAATGCAAAATAATTACGTAGCATATCACTTAATATTTAATAAACCTTTCATAAATAAATTTATTTATTTAAAAAAATAATTAAAAAGGGAAATTTAAAGAAAAATGTTTTCGAGTGATTCAAACCGATCCAACCGCATTGAAGACAGACGATTTACCAATCGAGCCACTGAGCCGGTGAAAGAAATTGAAACTTAATTGTATAAAAGCTAAGCATGAATTTCGAATGCTGTTTTCTCCGAATTGACTGGCCATTCGACGGAATTACATTAAGGGTTGAACATCCTAAAGGAGTACTACTATTACACCAAGTCTGACTCGAAATGAATTTCTAGTCGTTGCCTCTCCTTGTAGATTAGAATACACGTATAAAATTGCTTTAAGGAATTTGACAAAAAAAAATGATTTAAATAAAATATGTTGGCAAATTTAACTTAGAATAACCTTTTTAATTTTTTTTGAAAATGCTTTATTATAAAAATTTTTGCTGGGTTAAAGTCAGACCTCTGTACAGAGGCTGAACTATGATTTTTGAAAAATTCACTTTATTTTCAGAGTTACAACCCATTGAAATAATTATCGGCGTTTTTTTCTTAAAATGTCTCCCCTCTGTTGTGTCGTAAGACATGGATAAAGAAACTTCTATGTTATATATTTCAAAAATTCTAGTTGACCTTCTGTACAGAGGTCTGAGCTATATACAGGTAAAATATTATTATAATAGAAGCATTTTTCACAAAAGGAGAATATTTAAAAATGGGTCATTCTATGTTCATTTTTTATCAAAATATTGTACTTAAATAATTTTTTATTGTAATACTATTCTTAAAACAATTTTTCTTACATTTTCTAATCTAAGTGACACTAAATATCATAAATCGTATCCATTTACACGCTTTTACAAAATCACGGTTCCGAACCTAGTCGGATACCTTAAGAGTAATGCATAAAAAATAGACATTTACTGGAGGCACATTTTGCTTATCCTGTTATATAACACGTACATCAAATTCAAACTATTATACTTTTGATGAGACCAAATTATATCAAAACCAGAACAGAGAGCAATCATTTTTTATTTTGAATATTCTTTTCATTTACATCTTCCAAAAAGTTACATAACATGCGTTTTTTTTATCTGTATCCAAAAGAGCCGGTCCCATGGCCGATGACCTGCATGTCATTTCCATGGGTGCGATCGCGACTTCCAAATCAGGCTAATTAGTAGGCAGAGTGAAAATATTTCAATTACGAGTGAAAAAAATGTCAACTGTCTCTCCATTGTTCCCAGCTACCGGAACGACTCTTCTAAGACAATCGTTAAGTCAAAATCCCAGAGCATATCCCGAATCTTTTTGATACACCCTGATCTACAAAAGCGATTAAGTTTCGTTCGAGATTGACAAAAGGTTCTCTTCCGAGGATCCTCCCCGAAACAAAAACCTCTCGCGCGCTCGTCTAGACAAACATTATACCAAATATTTTACCCCAGTTGCCCCATTTTTTTCTGCTGTCTAGCTTCGTTTTTCTGAGAATGTGCCACTCAATCTATGTGGAACCGTTTGGAAATACAATGTAGAGGACCACGGATTGAGATAGGGAGTAAGCACAGTAGTTGCGTGCTTCAAGAAGAAACAAAGCAGATGTTCGACACCCACAAAAGCCGCACGGCTGCGTTAAATAATAAGACATCGCTAAATGCTGACGATTTGCATAAATGAATACGAAATCGGGTGGAGACGGTTTTCGTCGCGAGCTTGAACAAAATGTTTCCGAACACTGGGTTTAGGTTAAAAAAAGAGGCTACTAATGATTTTTCTTTTCATTCTGGGGAATTATTTATTATAAGTTATACTAATGGGTTTTTTTTCTCCGAAAAAAAAATTGAAATTTGTTACATTTTAAGAAAAAAGCGGAATTAATTCCTGTTTCTACAAAGTAATTCAACTCATTTCGTTTCCACCAGAAGTAAAGGCCACAGGTAGCCTAGTGTTTAGATCATCGAACTCCAGACCGGAAGGTCTGGATTCGATACGCGATGCCACCAAATATCCTCCGAGCACACACGGAGTACGTGCTCGTAAAATCAGTGGGTCCAGAAGTCTTGTGGGTGGGGTGCAGCAAAACCATGGGTGCAGAGGGCTTTAGAATATATTTCCCTCCCCTCCAGTTCCATGCCTAAATTGTGGAGGTGGAGATAGGTGGTGTCACCATCTATCGTTCAGAAGTCCAACTTGTCGCAGGCTCTGAAAACTTTCATTCCATCCCGGAGAAAAGGACATGAAAACAACACTAGAAAAAATGCTAGAAGTCCTCATTTCGATTTCCTTTTTCAGAATAAATCATGTGACCACGGTAGCCTAGTGATTACGGTCACGAACTCGAGGTCGGAGTGCCGTGGGATCGAATCCTAGTACCACTGAAGACTCTCTGTGTAAAGCGGGCCGATGGAGGTTAAATCTGTTGAGGCTCAATGTCGTCTCGTTGGCATAGCATGGAAGTTCGGAAAGGAAGGTGAAATCTGAATTGGACTCTCACTCTCTCAGAACAAATCTTGGCCCTAAAAAGAGTCAAAAAATGCAACCAACACCATCAAAGGGTTTTCCTCAATGATTTACGATTAAAATGAAATCGCCAGGATGGAATGTTTTCGCGTTGTAACACTAAACGTAATATGCACTTTTCAAGGAGAAAAGCGACTCACACCAATTACAAGATCTCGGAATTTATCAGACCTTAAAACTTGAAATTTGGTATTCATGTTTCTTTTGTTGAATACAGATCCGCTAAGAATGTATTCTCCTGAAATTGATTTTCAAGGTAGTTATGAGATTGTTATAAATTTTGAAAGAAAATCCCTTTTCAGAACAATTAGGTGTTCATACTTGAAATTTGGCAAACATGTTTCTTTTGCGGAGTAGACATGCGCTAAAAATAGAGTTTATAGAAATCGACTCATACGGGGGAGAGGGCTACAAGGGCGTGTAAAAATCATAAATGTCCATCAGTTTCAGAAAGTGAATCCCTGTCAGTTTTACACCAAGAGGGTATAAAAATGTTTCCAATACAATCAAAAATTTAACGGTTTATTTATTTATTTTTTTTTACTAGCAAATAAAATATAGCCTTATAATACCACAAAGAAACCAACTAAGAGTATGGATAATGGCCAGTATTGTTAGAATGCGTCTTGATAATTGAATATTACGAATCTAGAAAATCAAATGTCAATTTAATTTTTAATAATAATAGAATGAAATTGCCTTTGTTTCATTTCAAAAGTCAAGTTGTGTCTAGATAATTTATATTTCAAATACCTAAATATCAACTTCTGAATACGCACACAATGATTTTTAAAACAAGTTATTTTTTCAAACAAACATTTCTGAAACAATATTATCATTAGAGTTCTTAAGGCTAAATCAAATACACACTTTTATGTTATTAGTAACATACATTAGTCTGCTGTCACGAATCGGTGAATACTAAGCAGCAAAGGATACTGAGAATTATTTTATATTATTGCAAGTAAAACACTCCACAAATATCTTAAAAATAACCAAGAAAATTAGAGTCAATGTTTCGGAAAATAAGTGCCACACGTTCCTATTTGACCCAATAATATCCAGTCTTCCGCTGAAACATTAAAATAAACACTAAACTCTGTTAAATAATTACTTTGCCACACGCTATATCTTTTTAGACATTTATAAATACGAGTAAGAAGACTCTTCTGCAGATTATTCATTAACTCGAAGAGTAATCTATATTTTATGCACATGGACAAATCTCGTGTCAAAACAAAGAGACTTCTAAAAACAATCACTTGTTTATTTAGATTTAAGTGGCATACCAAGCGTTGCAAGTTTTTGGAATCAACCCCTATTATAAAAGAGAGGTGGACCATGACAACCCCTTTCAACAAGTTTACATGAAACGTATGGCATAACCAGAACCAAAAATGCATCAAAATAGAGACAAAAATAAAATAAATAAATTGATCACATGTCCGGAACATCAGGTTGACACTTCCATTCGAGTGTCAAAAGAAAATAATATAGTAATCACGAATCTAATCTAAATTCCAATGAGATAATTCAATGTCCATCGTTGATATTTCATATTCTTCCGACTGCTGCCCACAGAACGCCATTATTCGCAGCCATTCGAATCCATCATCGAGCAATTCCGTTTTACATATGTAAAACTGCTTAGGCATCTTTATTTATTAGCGTCAATCGAATCCGAAGCAATATTATTAAAAACACTTATTTCACAGACGTCATCCTCACCCCAAACCGCTTTTTGCGAGATCCTCCACCAAAGCGTCACCATGTCCCTTTGGGGCGACAAACAGTTGTTAGCGCAATCTTCGTTGTTTTTGCTGCTTCCACCAAACCGAACGTCCAGCAGTGATCAAAAAAACAAAAACAAAAAACAAGGTCGTTCGATTCTTCCTTTATCACTGCTATTGGAAAATGCCACCGGGTCTACTTATGAATGCAAATAGCCGGTTAAGGTGTCGTTCCGAAGGTTTCCATCGCTCCAAGCCGTATTCCTGTCACACATTCTTAGTGTTATCTTAAGATTCTCCACTCGCAGCAGAATCAATATTTATTATCAATTACTGAATATATGAGCGTTGCTTAATAATAAAACTGACTTCTCGAAGAAACTAGCAGAGATCTGATGATAACCAGCAAAAGTGTAGGCTTGCGTTTTAATGAAAGAGATAGTTAAGGCTGGTTTCTTTATTTTTACTTGCATGGTTTTTGTCTTATTTGTGTGTGTGTGTGTGCCCGTATACCGGTTCTTTTTCTTTTCCTGGAGGAAATTGTAGTTTATGAGCAGTTTCCGATGATGTTTTTCCTCGTTTTGTTTTTGTTTCGATGAATGTTATGCAATTAATTGACGCCTCTTCTTTGTGTCTAAGCAAGGAAAGTAATGGTGATTGAAATTGTTTATTTAATTTCAGCCTTTGGGAAAGGACGTTGTTAATTGTCTTCAAAATACAAATTAATTGCCATTATGAAAACATAATTAGATCTATCGTGTTTGAATGACTCGTTATCAAGTACTTAAAATAAAATAATCGATTATTTGATGAAATAATAATAATTGGATTATAAAAGTGATAAAAATGTCTTTTGAAGTCTTTTCAAAATTGAGTGATATTAAATTAAAGAATTTTAATAAAATCTTTGTTTTTTTTTTCAGAAACTCCTCTTGATTTATCACGGTCTCTGTTATCGTCTCGTGTTCCAGTGATGACACTAGATGTACCACCACCCACAAGGACACTCATGACACCTCCTTCGGAACCCGAAGAGAGGCGATCTGTGTCCAGCGATGGTCTCTCCCCAAGCGATGAGGTAAAACGCAACTTTCCCTGGAATAGTAAAATATCTACTACAATCGATATTTTATTTATATTTTTATATTTTAAGAGTTTTTTAAGTTCCCCCAGTGAAATACCTATCGAAAACACGGGGTTGTTAATTTCACCTAATTGCAAAATTACATAATTTTTTTTAAACTTTTTAAATTTTGTTCTAAAAAAGAAAATAATTTTTATCCAAAATGATTGAACCAAAATGGCTATAATTTTATTAGTATCTTAGAATGTTTGTGGCATTTATTAATATTTTATAAAATACTAATTGGTTATAAACACTATCAGGTGAAACACGTACAAAACACTTAACTTAATAATAATACAAAAACTTAATAATAATGATGACAGCATTTGGTGACGTCTTTCTTGGCGAAATCAGTCGGCAGTATAATTCGCAAGTACCATGCTCTCTTATATCAGTTGTTAATATCACTATATGAAATTGACAAAATCTCATTATAATTTAACTTTTTATTATTGTGTGTAGTGAACTTATTATATCGAAAAATATCTGCAGTTTTCATGTTGGCGACATCTAGTAAAACAGTCGCCAAACCATGGTCCCTAAAACCACGATAAGAGAGTACCCTTAAAAATAGAAAACTAACACAAGCATAAAAAAATTAGCATGAGGGCATCTTAATGCATTTTTTGTAATAAAAATTTTAATGTATTCAAATGTTTTACTGTATTTATGTTTATTTTTCAGTCATTAAACTGTGAAATTCGACCAACAGTCGTAAAAAAGGGCAGAGAGAGAACCCTTTTGCCCTGTGAAGTCTGTGGAAAGGCTTTTGACAGACCCTCTCTACTGAGAAGACATATGAGAACACACACAGGTAAGTTTTTTTCCCCCAGTACTACTTCTAGAAATGAAATATCCCATTAAACGTCTGCGTAAGTTAGAAAATTCACAGTTTTCACGGAAATTTTACTGTCAATTTCAGGCGAAAAGCCCCACGTATGCGATGTATGTGGGAAGGGTTTCAGCACCTCCAGTTCTCTCAACACGCACAGAAGGATACATTCTGGAGAGAAACCCCACCAGTGCCACGTATGTGGGAAGAGATTCACGGCGAGTTCAAATCTTTACTATCACAGAATGACGCACAGCAAAGTAAGTCACATATTTCCTTACTTCAAGTAACGTAAAATGTTTTAAACGAGACATTTCAACTTTTCAATGTTAATTTTTCTTTAAGGTATCCGACTACATTCGGCCCCTCAGGGGGCTCACCTTCTTTAGGTGGGTACGGGTGTCACAATCCCGAGGTACACTAGTGATCTTTTCCTTTTCCCAAGGGGTTTACTATCTTTGGTAAACACGGGTGCCACGACCCCGGGGTAATACAGTGGTCCTTCTCTATTTTCGACCCTCCATCTTGTCATCCAATTTCTCCTTTTCTTCTTTTCCCGTCCAGACCACAGACATATGAATGTTTGGCGCAGTATAGCCAAATCTGGCTCTTGCGCCATAAAACACCAAACTCACTCACTCACCCGACTACATTCGGAACCGTGATTTTGAAAAAGTGTATAAATGGCTAACATTTATAATATTTAGTATTACTTTGATTAGAAAGCGTATATAAAAGTGTTTTAAGAATATTATTGCGATAAAAAATTAGTTAAGTACAATATTTTGACAAAAAATGAACATGGAATGACCCATTTTCAAAACATTTTACTTTTATGAAAAATGCTTCTATTATAATAATATTTTGCCTGTATATAGTTCAGACCTCTGTTCAGAGGCTCAACTAGAATGTTTGAAATATATAATTTAGAAGTGGGTTTATCCATATTTTACTGCAACAGAGGGGAGAAATTTTAAGGAAAAAACGCCGATAATTATATATTTTAATTGGAGGTAACTGAAAATAATGTGAATTTTTCAAAAATCTTAGTTCACACTCTCTGGAGAAGTCTTTACTTTATATAACAGAGAGAGAGAGAGAGCACACACACACAAAATATTATTATTATGGAAGCATTTTTTACAAAAGGAGAACGGTTTGAAAAAGGTTATTCTAAGTTAATTTTTTACCAAAATAATGTATTTAAATAACTTTTTTTTTCGTCATAAAGTCCTTAAAACGATTTTATACATGTATTCTAATCTAAGTGACACTAAATGTCATAAATATTATCCATTTATGCGCTTTTTTAAAATGTTCCGAATGTAGTCGGATATCTCTTAAGAATGCTATTATTCATATGAAATGATTTTATATTAATATTTTAAATGTTATTAATCAAATTGTTAATCGAGATCATAAATTGGTGAATTTGGTTTCTTGAGTCATTTTACAAAAATATGTCACTTCTGGTATATCACCATTTTCGTGATAATTAAAAAAAAGCTGATATTTATGTATTATACTGTTGACCAATTACCTTAAATTGAATGATATCTCTCGCACCGGTATGAACACAGTAACAATAACGATGGCAGAATTTGGAGACATTTCTTGAATTGGCGTTTTTTTTTTTCCATCTCACGAAATTGGTCGATAGTATATTATGTAAATACCAGAAAATCACAGATAAAATACATCAAATTATTTCGAAGAGATATTTTATCCAGATGAAATTCGACCAAAAAGCCTTATAAAAATTATAAAATCCTCTACAGCAGGGGTGTCAAACTCGGGGCGCGCCAATATATCCCAACACAATAATACATAATAAAATAAAATAAATTCTCTCAAAATTGAAAACATAGCAGCATAAAAGAGATGTTAAGTGTCAGGATGTAAACATTAATTTTTTTTTGTTCTTTTATGTATTTTTATTATAATGTGTATTATTCGAAATAAATCTACGTTTCTATCAATATTGATATTTTTTGCGGTTCACACCTAAAGTTAAACCTTGCTTGCTAGGCCCGAGTAAACTTTTGAGTTTGACACCCCTGTTGTATAGTTATATCAAGATATTTATGATAATAAATTTTTAAACTATGCTTTGGTGATGTTAAATGCTTTACGTAAAATAAGGTCAAATGCAAACAGCAGGGAATGATCATCTCAAGCTTTTTTATGTAACAATTATTGAGCCCATGCTGAAATTAAGGTTAGAAATATCTTATTTTTATAATGCATGTGTGATACTTATGTGAAAGATATCAAACATTAATTTTTAAAAAAAAAAATTCCAGAAAGATTGAGAAAGAGCGTTTTATAATTTTGAATATTTATTCGTAAGGCGTATGAGGAAAAATTACATTCTTTCACTCGGACTATCATAATTATTTTTAAACTTTTGCTAAATAAACACATAGATAAATTCTTTCCTTTTGTATTTTAATGTTTTTTTCAGATTATTCAAACAAAAAAAAGAATGAATTTTACTCATTGTTTCCTCAAAAACCAGAAATATATTCTTTTGTGAAATTATTCATGCTTACCTCAAACTGATGATGTACAAGGTTCTTTTATTATTTCTCCAAACACCGAATCTAAATTAGAATCTGATGAATCTGATTAAGAACTGATTAAATCAGATTGAGAAACTGTCTTACTCTTGTGGGAAGGTTGCAGTGGCGTTACTAGGGCGTTTAGGGGAGTGTTATCTAACTGATTTTGATTGACACCAGCGGGATGGGGTGGCACCAAAATGACTATCTTGACTGCTTTCGGCTGGAGTAGTATTGTTTTATGACCGAATTTTCCTCGCAAATCTATAAAGGTTTTTAAAAAATTAGACTATGCGTAGGATGATAAAATTTAAAAGGTACAATTTTAATATCCTGATTGCTTTTTCCACTAATGTTGCCGCCATGTCTGATGACAAGTGAATTAAACACTCCGTGCAAAAATTGTCGAGGAAATTTTATCTATCTGATGTCAAATCTGTAACTGAAAGTGTGACACAGAAAGATGTTTTCTTGTTTTATTTTTCTCTGATATTTTTTTGAGCAATTACGTGCTCATTGGGGATCAATTAATTCCTTGTTATATAGTTCTACAATCACTTTATGTATGCTATTAATTAATTAAAATCAAATTCCGTGCGAAGTAATAATGATTGTAAAATATATATGTTGTAGTTCTTAAGATTTATTTTCTCCATTTTCAATTAAGTTTATTAAAGATCTTTTGTAGTCTTTGGAAGAAGTATTTACAGTAATTGAGCAAAAAGAATTATGGTGATTAATCGGCTTAGAATTAATTAATTTGGTTTAATAAAGATAACATTTTAAATAATTGAAAGCAAGATGAGATGCTTGTGAGTGAGTGAATATTAACGTCGCACTGTTCAGCTACACGAGGACTTTTGGTGACGGACCTCGTAATTTTGAACCATGGTCAAGTGACGAGGACGACACCTGAGCTGGTAAACCCCCCCCCCTTTCCAAACAACTACACCACACCAACGGGAGGACGTTTGATCTCTCGACAGATTTAACGTGCATCACTCCCCTACACGGCGGGTCTTCAGTGGTACTGGGCTCGAACTCATGACACACCAGCCACGAGTCCGTTACCTTGACCACCAGGCTGCCACGGCCACATGAGATGCTTGTATTGTTTTGGTTAGTGAGGATATTCTAATCATGCATTGAAATTTTTTCCGAAAAATAAAGATTGCTAACTCATTGCCAACGATGTTACATCGAGTCTTGGGTTCGATTCTAATGAAGTTTCGTCGAGTACACAGGCAGATGCATTCTTTACACTGTATCTCGGCTCACAAGATTCTCTTGTTAGTATGTTGTAAAACCGAAAAATGAAATATATATATACATAAAAAAAATCTTTGTCACCTAACTGGATCAAAATTACGAGGTCTATTGCCACTAGCCCTCTTGCTCCTTCTAATCGCGATGCTATTAAGAGTCCAGCGTTGTCGAGTTATGGCTTCGAATCTTGATGTTACTGAAAACCATCGAAGGCGCTGTGATGCACGATAAAATTTTCTAGACTCAAAGTTCTCATTTCGAAGTGGTGGCCATGGTAGCCTTGAGGTTATAGCTACAGACTAATACCTCTCTAGACCATCCGTGTTAAAGGAACTGATGTCGCACCCAATGGGAGGGATCCAGACACCCTATTTCCCTTGACTTTTTTTCGATTGATTAAAATCCAACGTACATACTACGTAGAATTAAATTATGTATCTGTTATTAATAATTAATTCTATTAATTAACGCTAATTATTTATTCAATAATTAATTTTTTACTGTTTTTGTTCCTGAAAATCTACAAAACCAAAAGAATATGTTGGGCAACGTATTGGAGCATGATACCAAAATGATACACACTTTCAACCCTGGACCCCCCCCCCCCTTGAAAAGTTTCCGGGTGCGCCACTGGCTGATGTCAGTGCGGCATACAAGGGGGCATCCTAGGAGTCCGGATCCACCCCCAAAGCCCTTGATTTTTTTTCCGATTGATTATAGTTCTTATACAGTACGTAAAATTTAATTAAATATTTGTTATTAATGATTAATTGTATTAATTAATGATAACTATTTATTCAATAATTAGTTTTTTAATGTTTTTTGTTCCTGAAAATCGACAAAATTAAAATGAGCATGATACAAGAATGGTGGACTTTCGATTTTGG
>BMAV01004842.1:126683-159639 GCA_019973955.1 Trichonephila inaurata madagascariensis
TTCTTAATTTTAGCCTTTTTTTTCTTAAAGTGTACTAAATAAAACTATAAAAACTAAAAAAAAAAAAAAATCTCCATATCTCTATTTAAAAAAAAAAAAAAAGTTGCCACAAGTAGTCGGATACCTTAAGTATTCATAACGCTCAAATTGAGAAGCAACGTGAGTCAAATGCGTGAAATCAAAAATAGAAATCTGCCTTCCGTAGCCCCTTTGCAATGTGGAGACGGTCCCTCCTAACAACCTGCGCACCTCATCCATAGCGAGATGCACCTTCCATTCAACAGGTGTCTGCTAATAGTTGTAGGCGGATTCCGTTGACCATATGTTTCGAAGGAAGAGAACGCGGAACAAGGACGATAATTAATTCCACACCATCATCCTTCCTTGCGCGATGGTCAATAATTGGCCAGCATGCCCTCCGGTCTTTTAATCTGGACCATTTTGCCCCGCTCGTTTTATAAATTGCGCGCATCGCTTGTTTTTTTGTGTCTAATATGGGAGGTAATATTTATTATTTTTTGTAAAACAGAAGGTGAAGAGGATTTGAGGTTTTTCTTGTTGTTGTATGAAAAAAAATTGGAAGCTTTTTTTTTAGATTGATTACGAAAAAGGTCCTACCCATGTAACGGTATGAAGGGAAATTGTTTAACAGTTATCAGTAATTTTATCTTGATAAAGCAATTACTGAACACAACAGCTGCGTTGTTTTTCAGCATTTTAAGATTCATTTTTTTTCCATATCAGAATATGGGCTTGTGTTTTTGCCTGAAGATATTTTTAGCATCAAAGAAAATTATTTTTGGTTAATAGGTTTTAAAATATCTCTAAGCGGAATTGTGTAGACGAGATTTTTCGTAATTTAATACTATAATTTACGGGAGTTTAATGGTTCGTAATTATGTGACGGGAAAAATGATACAGACTATGTTTTTCAAAAGTTTATTCATAAATATCTATATAAATAATTCCGTATATGATACTTTCAATTTATGGCCCAGAAAAATCTTTAAGTTAGCTTAAACTATACTCTTACTTTGCTAACTGTGACGTTTGAGAAAAATGTGATGGGTAGCGCAAAAGAAAAGAAATGAAATAATCGATTTATTAAATCCATGTACATTTGGTTGCAAGTTATTCAACTATTGACTATTTCTATTCCACATAATGTTATTTGTAAAAGAGGACACAATTTAACCTTTATTTCCAATGTTTCAAAATAGACTGTCTCTCCACTCTCGCGGTGTGGGGCGGGCGCTTCTTACACCTCGAATTACACTCGGAGTTCAGGCTCATATAAAGTGTTTTTTTTTTCTCATGGCCATCGGTTGTTCAGTACGATGTCAGATGAAAGGACCCAGCAATATTTTAGGGGCACATGAAATGCTATCTATATAGGGAAGCCTTCGAGGCTGAAAACGTTACAACGTATTCGCTACCATGGCCACTTGGCTATCACAAATATTCCTTACGGAGGAGTTTGTTAGGAACTATACAGTCCAAATCATAGTTTATTAATGTTTTTAAGAACGTTTAAGCATTAAAAAACTTTAAAAGTTGATGAAATATAAAATTTATTTCTAAAATAAATGATTATGAACGTGTAAAAAATACGGATTTGTTTTTATAAACGATGATACAACTATTCACCTCAGGTCTAATGGGCACAGCAGGCCCTGGCCTTCTTCCGCTGTTGCGCCACTGAGTTTGAGTAGTTTTGATACAACTATTAGATGGCTTGATTTATTTCTAAAAAGTTTGGTGCATATTTGAGACATTGAAATAAAATAATATTGAATATTGTCTTTCCATTTCTTATACAAAGGATAGCGCATTAGATACATTGTTAAGGAAAATTAGCATATAATTGAGAATTAGAAATTCAAACATGTATTTATTTACAAGAAGCATGACTCAAAACTATCTTACACTCCCTTAAAAAACGAAAAAAATTATTTAAATGAAGATAAAATGAGTATTAATCTAAACAGGAACTCGTGCTTCTTATTTTGGCAGGTTGGAACAATTAAATTGAAGCTTGCAGTGATTGTTCCAATGAATCAATCACAGCTAACCGTGGCTCCACCCGAAGAAAAAGAATAATTTTAATTCGTTCTAATGCATAAAATATAGGTTCAATTTGTCAACCATAAATAGCCAGGAATAATTCTAAAATTGGTTCTTAATTTCTTGACAAATTTGGTAAAAAAAATATATTCTTTTGTGATATATAAAACATACGCACACTCAAACCGCCCTAAATCGGCGCCAAGTCTGCACACCTCGTCGCCAAACGTGTTTCTGAAAAACTCAGCGTAGTTAACGAATGAAGTAATGTGGATTGCACAATCTTGTATCATTACAATAACATCTATACTTTGATCAATTCTCTTTCTGCTGTCTGTATACAATGTACTATATAATTCCGAACATTTTAAAATAATGTTTATTCTTATGCATACTTTAATCAGACGCTTAAAGTAAATACGTTATTTTGTAACAAAATAATAATATTTTTTTTCCTATTTAGAAAACTTTTGCTTTAATCAATGATCTTGAAAAACACATACTTTCAACTTTTAACACATATTTCCAACTTTTAACATATACTTCGATCGATCAACAATCATTGAAATCTGTAATAGTTTGTATGTATTTTTATGCGTGTTTTGAAGATAGGGTTTGGAGCTTTATTTCGAATGTTTACGAATAGTTAAAATAAATATTGCCACAAGCAATTATGTTAGAATTTAAACTATGTGCAGAACAATTTTTTTTCTATGTATTTCCATTAAAAAAACAGCTTTGAACTTTTTATCGCAATGTTTTAAGTGTATAGTAGTCGTTACTCTATTTCTTACCAAAATCGGATAGAATTGGTAGTGGTGGTTATACATCATTAGTTCAGCTCTCGATTCCACATGGAAAAAGAATGTGGGGAATTTCCTAGCCTTCACAAAGAGAATGAAATTATTTAACTTTGTAATGTTGCTTTAGTGGAACGTAAATACAAAAGTTTAAGTTTAAATCTCCATTACTCTTTTTTACTCAGTCGATTCAAAGCTAAAGAACAACAACGAAAATTCAGAAAAAGAAGGCCATGATAGCCTTCTTGATGGCGTAATTGGTTCATGATCGACGGTTTGTTAGTTCGGTCTTCGATTAACTCACAAAAAAAGGAATTCATTTACTTAAAAGCAACTGTGATAGCCGATGTGACGTTTGGGAAAATTGATGGGTAGCGAAAGAGTTAAGAAAGTAAATAATTTATTTATTTCGTCCACACAGCTATTGATTACAAGTTATTACAAGTTATTCAAACTATTGACTACTTCTATTCTACAGAATATGTTATATGTGAAGGAGATGGCAAATACACACACACACACAACCGCGTTCTTTCCAATGTTTTAAAATGAACCCTTTCCACTCTGTTGGGGTGGGGCGGTCGCCTCCCACACCCGAATTACGTTCCGGGTTCCAACTCACAGGAAGTGTTGTTTCCTCACGGTCATCGGTTGCCGACGCGATGTAAAATGAAAGGACCCCGCAATATTCTCAGGAGTGCACGTGCGAACGCTGACGGCGTAATACTATCTATATAGGGAAGCTAATATTCCAGCTGTGAGTTGGAAAACGTTACACCTAGTGGTGAACTTATGGTCGGCATGTCTTCAATGGCACCAGGACTCGAATTCAAGACCCGCCTTGTAAAGGGGTTGATGCACATCAAATCTGTCGAAGCTCAAAGTCCTCGCGTTGGTGTTGTATGGATGTTAGCAGAAGAGGTGCCAGTTCAGATTTCGTTCATAGCACTTGACCGAAGCTTTAGATTGCGATGTTAATAAACATTCACTCACTTTGTCTTGTTACGGTTGGAGTCCTAGTAACATCTAAAGCTTGCTATGTAGAATGGCTGACGTACTTATTTTCACGTTGGCATAGTGACCGAAGTTCCAAATTGCGCAGTGTATAGGCTTTATTTAATTGGTAAGGCGTAGAAATATATCATGAAATCTGTTATTGAACTCGTGGTTTTTAATCGCCAGCCGGATATACTACTATAGCGGTATGAAACAACACCGAAATTTAAGAAAGGGATGAGCTGCTCTTTGTACAGATATAATTCTTTTAAATAAAAATTCTGTTTCAATTGATTGCTAATCTTTGATCTAAATAAGAAATCCTTCTTCTTCAATGGCTCGACAGACCTGGATGGGCCCTGGCCTTCTCACAGGCATCTCTACTTTTGGCAACTGTTAACAATTTTAGGTCTCTTTCAACACAGCAAGCTCTGCCCCGAGGTCTATTTCCCATGGGCTTTACCAGAAAGATTTTCTTGCAGCAACGTTCTTCATTCATTCTAGCCAGATGGCCAGCACATTTAAATCTGTGCAATTTGAAATAAGAAATTAATAAGACATTTTTGCTTAATATTAGAATGTACGATTTCAAATGAATACAAAATTATTTTAATACATATACCAGGGGGGAGACAACCCAAATGATCTCGTGGGCTACTTCGGAGAAACATTATAATCCCGCGGGCTGCATATAAAAAGTACATACCTTTTTATTAGATTTGGAACAATTACAAACATTTATCGGAGAGAAAATTTAAAACATAATTGACATAATATTGTTTTCATTGTTTTTCATGTATACAAACGTAGATAATATAATAATAATAATAATGCAATGATCAAATAACGTTTAATTTATTTAATTTTAGTAAGATATTTGCTTCTCAATTCCCTCGCTTAGTTTTTACATGTCGATCTCAATGCGTGAATATGGGCATCGTAATCGATGTTGCAGGTTTTCGTCCGTTAAGTTTGAGCGCAATTTATGTTTGATACATTTCATTTTCGAAAGAATAGAAAAAGATTCGGAGAAACATAATCAAAGTGATAAAAAAGAAACATTCATGGGATTTATTTGTTAAAAAAAACACTAAAAACAAAAATATTGTACAAAATAGTCGTGTTTTGTAATGTGTAATATAGTCGTGTAATGAATCTTGCGGGTCACAAAATTGTTCAAGCCGGTCCACGGGTTGGTCACCCCTGGCGTAGACAAAAGTATCAGTAAAACTTTAAAAAAAAAAGATCAATTCATATTTACTTGAAGAACAGTAACGAGATTGAAAGAATGTCCATGAAAATATTTCAGAACAAAGTAACAAGCCCAAAATTTAGTTTGCAACATCATTTTTTTTCCCTCTATTGGACCTTGATGATTTCCAAATGTTTAAATGGATTCTGAACCCGAAGAAAAACCCCGAATTGTTCGTATTAAATATCCTTCGGTATTTCAGGTACAACAATGAGCCACAAAATGGATAGATAAACTTTTAAAAGGTTAAAAAAAACCACACCCCGATTTTTTTTTAAATCTCTAGAAGGTGAAAGGCACTTAGCTCAAGATGCAGAAGCCATTTGTATGCATAGCATAAGACGAACCGATTCGACAAATAGAAAGAGAAGAAAAAAATGCGGTTAAATTAGTTTTCTCTTGATTTTTATTTGTTACCGAATAATTTTACTGCATCAGAGAGCTGATGGCCTATTTTTTAATATTTTTTAAATCACTCTTTGACACTTTCCTTGATTTGGATTAAAAGGCGGCGATAAATAAAAAAGGACGGAGATTCTTCTGGTTAATAGGTTTACACTGCTATTTGCATACCGACTTTCCACAATACCCGTTTGGCAACAGCCCTGGCATTTGTTTTCCATTCTCTGTTGCTGAGTGAAGTTACAATAGAAACTTTAAAACCATGAGACACGTTTTGACATATCTTTAATTTCCCATCAATCAAAACGATAAACAAAGTGTGTTATCTTAAAAGATTAAGACGCCGCTCTCATGTGTGTGTTAAATTTAGAATGCGATGCAGTGTAAACGATATTGCATATTTAATATATTTGCAGAACATTTGAATATATTTGCTCCATTTATAACGATTGGTTTAGATTCAGGAAGCATCGAACATCAATTCCCATGACTTAAAAATGAATATTCAATATGTACAATTGTATCCTCTACAAATAATTTTGGTGCTGACATGTTGAGATTTAGCCACGGCTTCTGAGAGGTATCCAGCGTTGTTTTTGTTCAGTAGATTGCAATTCTTATCTGGGACGGCTTCAGACTTATTGGGGCCCTGGCCCCTACACAGATGTAGGTCTCACCTATGACTTACTTCGTAGACAGTACATATCATACGTTGTCAAGCACTTGTGCGAACAAATACGAACGAAACAAACAATAACGAAAGAAATAAGTTAGCATTTGCACAAAACGACTCGACCGACTGCCGCGTTTTAACTGAATGAGTAATGATGGTGTATGATGTTAGGCCTAGGCCTGTAAGTGGACGACGGTCATCACATGTATCCAGTTTACGTATCGTCTGAAATTCCCAGTTTTTCGGAAAATACAGCAAGAAATAATATTTGACCGTTGAAATGATTCGAATCATGATCTTATTAAGGCTAAGTCGAGAACGATACGAAGCCCTCGTTGTAGCCGATTCCCTGGGCCAAGTTCTGATGGCACTGAAAATTCGCCTTGTGCGACTGATGAACTTTCGATATGTAGAGGTTCAAAGTTTGTCTTGTTGACTTAGTTTGAAAGTTTGAAAAGTGAGGTACTAGTTCCCTCGTCACTTGAACGCTGCTAAAAATTGCGAATGAGTGTTTAGTAGTGTCGGGTGAGTGAGTGAATATACACGAGGGCTTTTGGCGACGGACCTCGTAGTTTTGAACCATGGTCAAGTGACGAGGACGACACCTGAGCTGGCACCCTCTCTCTTAGCTACCACACTACACCAACGGGAGGACGTTTGAGCTCTCGATAGATTTAAGGTGCATCGCTTCCCTACACGGTGGGTCTTTATTGGTACTGGATTTGAACTTGTGACAAGCCAGCCACTAGGCTACCGCGGCCACTAGTAGTGTCCGACTGTAAGGTAAACACGAAGGTGGGCCTCGTGCATACGAACCTCGTATTTTTGGACCTCGGTATAGTGACGAGGATGTCCCCTGAAATAATATCCTATTCTCCAAACCTTCACACCACCCCAACGGGAGAACTTTGAGTCTCGACAGATTTAAAGTTCATCAACCTCTCTATGAGGTGCATCTTCAGTGGCTGTAGGACTTAAATTCACATAAATTCGCGAGTTCGTGACCATAACCACGAGGCTACCGTGGTCACTTAAACTTGTGAGACTTCATATGGCCACTATAATAAACAATCAAATAACATTGACACATTTAGAGATATTCTCATGTTTTATTTATTTTCTATATTTAATGTGTTGAAGTTTTGCTCATAATACATATACCCATAACTAAGACAGTTGTGCAATCGAATCACTTTTGTCCTAATTCTGCCTTATGAGTGTTTTCAGAGATGGTCAAATATGTTAAAATCAAGGAAGAAAGTCATTTATGGAAAAGAAAGATGCATATATTGGTTACATCTTCAAAATAATAATAATAATAATAATTCAAAACTAATTTTGTGAGAGCAGTCAAAAATAATTTATGTGGACTTAACCGTTTAATAAGTTCTAACAATTACATTTTCTGAAAGAGTAATCAATAACATTTTCAAATCGAATTTTTCCCCTCAACTTTTCTGCTGGCTATTAGTTGAATAGTCTATTCAACTAATTTAATCGAATAGCGTGCTTAAATGCCCATCCCAATAGAGATTATTTCGTATTGATTCGATTGATAAATGTTATATATGTCGGAGTTTAATATCCTCACTTTTTGGCATGAGGTAAAAAGTAGGAGGAGCTTGATGCTACCTCAAGTTATTTGACTGTATCTAGAAATTACGAAATCAGCAACTAACAGCCTGGCATTTCTTAAAAAATCTGACTTGAATGAATAATCATTCCGTTGATTAACATTTTATATCTTTGAAACAATTGACATAAATTAAATTGAAATATTAATTCACAAAATGAGTGTTTTATCTATTTTGATTCAGTGTGTGAACTGGATATTAAAAGATATATCTAAGTATTTAGTCTCTCAGGAGGGGGACTTAATTTTCTCTTTAGTTATTAATTATAGTTTTTATCTAAGTCTATTCAATAAAAGAATCATTTTAGCTTTACAAACATATGTAAAAACATAACGTAATATTTTTTTAATAGTTAAAACCAACTTGACTCATTTTCCACCCTCCTGTCCCCCGAGACACCTGTTCATGAGATTCGAATTAGTACATATAGTACCTTGAAAGTTAAATCACATAACTGATATATTTAACTAAACACACCAATAGTTTTTTAATACTTTGATAGCTAAAAAATAATAATAATTCTTAAAATAAGGAACTGAACTTTTTTCTTGGCCTATGGTACCCCTATGTCTCATGCTGATACGGAGTGACACTTTAAAATAAATACCACCAGGTGCGCAGAAGGGACCTATTTCTAAACCCGACTGAGACGAGGTCAAAGACAATGGATCGTGTGGCGAAAGGTCACGGATCGGCTGACCTCCATCTAACGGATGGGCTTCGACGGTACGGCCCAAAATGCGGGGGCACCCTCCATCCAGACGCCCTGGTTGCATTCCTGAGGGCGGGGGGAGAGCCCACCACTGCATTTTTGGGCGGTTTGGGGAGAACGCCCAGGTGGCAGAGAAGATGTCTTTCTTTCTTGCACCTGCGACAATCGCGATCACTCCCTTGGAGGGTGACGCGCACTCCCTTGTCACCTTCGGGTGGGATTCCAGTGTGGGAGACAGCTCCCTCTGCGCACTCCATGATCCCGAACGGCTTCTTTTTCTTTAAGAATTGCCTAAATTTTAAATTTAATTGGTGCGTCAATTACGTCTGGTATAAATGCTTCTGTAAATGATGCAAGCCATGTGTGGACAATAGAAAACTGTAGCAATGAGACACTGAAGTCATTATTTAAAAACGCTTCAACATTTTTGCTTGAAAAAAGATTTTCATACTCTTTTATACATCTATACCAGGGATAGCCAACCCGCGCCCCGCCTTGAATAATTTTGCGGCCTACCAGATTCAATACGACTTTACCAAATTTGATTATTTTGTGCAATATTTATTTAATTTAGTTTAGTGTTTTGTAACACAAATATATCAGATATATAACTGTTTCTATTTTATTACGTTCCTATTGTTTTTATACATAATTAGGAGTGGGCAATATTGCATTACAGTGACACCCACAGCATCACGCTTGATTCTTGCAACTTTTTCGCGTTTCTTATTGCTAGAGCTAAGCATATTTGATCATTGAATTATTACTATTAAATTACTTATGTTTGTATACATGAAAAATAGGAAAAATAATAATAATTCTTTCCGTTTTAAATTTTCACTCCGATAAATGTTTGTAATGGGCCCAAATTTAATATAAAGATATATATTTTTATATGTGGCCAGCGGGATTATAGTGCTTTTCCGAAGAGGGCCCGTGAGGTCATTTGGGTTGGTCACCCCTAAGCTATATATACCTTCAATTTTTAACGTTTTTTTCTCAGTACTGTAAACAGAAAGGAAAAACTGAAGCTAAGCTTTTATGTCATAGTTCTTGCCTCGGTCGAAAGCAATCCTCAATCTGTTGTGTTTAATACTACAAGCATCCATATTGAAGTTTTTAAAGTTTTCGCTTGTCCTAATTTAGGATGAATTATTGTTCATTTATGGTTAGATTTTTCTGATCTTTTTTTTTTCTATCTGACTTCCAGATTGAATTTCTCTTTTTTCTTTCATATATCTAATGAATTAATAAATCAGTATTTATCACCTTATAAACTTAGACATAACCCAAAGTAGCGGTCAAAGTTCTTCGCGATGTATATACACATAGTTGACATAATATGTCTCAGTCGTCTAAATTATTATGAAATCAATCTATTTTCGTCCAAATGGCATAATATGCTATAATAATAATTTAACTCAGTGGCGCGACAGCCCATGAGGGCCAAATCCTACTGCACCCAACTCAGTATGCATGACCCGAGATGCATGAGCAGATATTTCGATCACGTGGTCAGTCTGAAACGAAACCCCCATTGTTAAGTTCCCAAGCAAGCTTGGTACTCGTTTATCGACCTACTAAAGGAATGAAAGGCTGAAATATGTATTATAATATCCATTCTTTATCCACGGAATTAATATAGAAACTGAAAAATTAAAAAATATATATGTGAATTTTAAGCGAATTTCTTCTTTTTAAAATCATAGCATTTGTTTGGACATAATGGACCTTGGATTTGTGCCTTTTTTTTCTCCCCGATTGTAAAAATGATCATATTCGCGAACATGTAGTGGACGTTGTTTCCGTCGAATCGTAGGTTCAAGTCCGGATACCACTTCAATGTAAAAGAACTGATGCACGTAAAAAATGGGGAGGATCAGTCTTGAATGTGAAAGGTCGGAGAGCAGTAACAGCTCAGGTGTCTTTCAATCGCCAATTGGCTCAAAATTACGTAATCCGTCAGAAGAAAAGAACCATCTTGCATAATTAGATAATTCATTTATTCAAAATAAATCTTACCCTACTTGATTCCCTAATAACAGTTACTTTTTCATCAATTCTATCTTTATCATATTTAATGATGATTATAGCACTGGTGTTGTGCTAGCCTTGAATAGGTCCTGTATCAAAATTCTTTGGAGGTTCTTCTCTCTCTCTTTTGGGGGCCTCTTATCATATAATTTTTGCTTAAGTTGTGGCGCGGGAGCCCCGTATCATTGATACGGCCGATACGGTGGTAGCTACGCTTTGAATAGGATTAAAAACCCGCGTACATGTGTGTGGATATATATTCACACACGCAAGCTACAAATCCGTATATAAGGCTAAAAATCAGATACCATGTAAGGTGATGACCGCTGGCGTTACTAGTCCTGAGGGAGTCCTGTATCCCAATTCTTTGGGGGCCATTTTTGGTTCCCATCGACATTTTACTATCTTACGCTTACTCGTATTGGGGCCACTGTGGCTTGGGCGCCCAGTATCATTGATACGGCAGTAAGTACGATCCTGGTGATGATAAACTTCATGGCAAATCATTAATTTAACTCAAGAGAAGTTTGTTACTTTTCTTCTAAAACTCATTCCTGATATATTTTACAAAAATTAGCTTTATAATAAAAACATACGTAAAATAATGTAAATATTTAGGCTACTTTATGTAATAATTGAAAAAATTGATTATAATATATTGTATAATATAATATTACATAAGTATTCTACTAAACCAAATGAGGGAGAGCCAGTTTTATACTCCTTATACGCGTTATATCTATAAATTTATGTAAAAACCTATGACAAAAATAAATGCTAATTTTTAAAGAATGATTCCAATTTTTTCTATAAAGAAATGACTACGTTTATCAAATAGCATAAATTAATTATAGAGTATATGCGCTGAAAAACCTAGTAACATCAAACACTAAATGAGTCCGGAGAAAAATAAAAGGCAGAAAATCATGTAGTAACAAACGAAGGATAAATTACTAAAGTACTATCTTCAGGGACCCAGCAATTTGAGGATACGCTTTTAAGGTCAAAATTAAAAAATATAATATATTTTAATAATAAATTTATATAATTAAAAATATAATATATAATTTGTCTGAAATACGTATAGGAAACCTTTCAAATTCGAAGTAAAATGAGTTATGTAAGCATTTCTTCCGATGAAAACTTAGTGACTTAAAAATCTTCTTGAAAGAATTATTACTATACTTTCAAAATTTCGAAAAAAAAGAGTTCGTTCTTATGAATGGATGATAATTTAAATAACTGTTACAAAAAGAAGGAAACCAAAAAGAATCGGCGCTTTTGCAATGTAATATATCAAATATGTCCTCGATTCTATCCCCAAAAAATGACTTCTGATTTTTTTAATAGTATTTTTGCACATTATATAAACTCATGCTTTAAGTTTGAAGGAATGTGCTGAACAACATAATCTTTGTCTCGAAGGGATAAAGGATTACTTACAAATATTAGTCTTTTCTTTAAAAACATATTTATCTTCGAAGTAATGAATAATAAATCAGTTTATCGAAGTGTCCTTCAGTTTTTCCAAGAACCATTCAAAATTACAAAAACTTCCCTACTTTTTTTTTTCTGCATCAGTAGAGCAATAACAAATCTCTTTTTGCGGTGTGCAAAAACACTTGCTTTATTAATTTACTTGTAGGATAGGTTTCAGTTTCGGCCAACATATCGCATCCTTCACCGAAAAATCAACCGGCCACTTGTCTGCCTGACCATTGTTTTCCTTGATTAATAGCGCCAACGGATGCAAGAAATCCTTACAATGTGATACATTGAGAAGAAACTACCCACCCTTACGCATCATTATGCAAACCACGCGGCGGTCACTCGCTAGGGTTTGGTCAACCTTCGCCCGGGAAGGAACAAATAAAAAAACAAACTCATTATTTTTTAAAAACAGTTTTTTTCCTCCTGTGATTTTTTTTCTTCCCCACCGTTTCGTATCGAGAGCAGAACGGTACCAGAATGCTAGGTGGGGAATAAAAAAGAATTCTCACAAATAATTAGACATACTCCCTTTCAAATAAGGAAGATAATACCCTTAAAAAAGAAGAAATGGCAGAAGTGAACAAGGATATTGAAACCCTCGTGTTTGGTATTTTAATGTTTTCTAAAATCGGAAAGAGGGGTTGGATTTTTTTTTTTTTTTTTTTAATTTTTTTTTCTTTAGCTTTTGCAATCTGTTCCATCAGTGCAACCTGTTTTTAAGCCTCATGGAAGTGTTTCTCTTGTAAAAAGTTTCGATTATCTCCATGGAGCTTGTGGAACGATTACTTTTGATGGTCTTAGATCGAAATCTTGTCTAGAACTCTTTTTTTTTCGCTCTTCTTTTAAGTTCTCGCAGTGGCGGGTCGAACGCAATTTAGTCCGAGATCATCAGCAGGGATAAATGGCTTTTAACGTAATGAGATTAGTGTTATTTTGCGCAATGGATGTTAAAAGCAAAGGCGTACGCGCCTTCATTAGAGAAAAATAGCAAATGTAATTGATGAAGTTTTTCCATTAGGAGATTCCTTTCTCATGGCAAACTTGTCGGAAAATTCTTTACTGGTTGCTTCGGTAAATTTCAAAAATTCTAAAAATGTCCATGAAAGCTTCAGTTTGGGAAAAGTAGAAGTCTCTTAAATAGTTATGTTGTTTGGCTGTAATATAACGCTTTCTTTTTGCCTGTTAATTATTTTCTGCAAAATTCCGATTTCTTCTAAACATGAAAATGAATCTACGTTTAATTTTAATCGTTGTTCGTTGTAAAAAGTTTTCTATATTTGTATGATACCATCTAATATGATTGTATTTTAATAACCTCCAATCAGTACTTATTCATGTAAACTCAAACTCAGTGGCGCAACAGCGCATGAGAGCCAGGGCCTACTGGGAACATCCCAGTATACGTGACCATTGGGCGATAAAGTGCAGAAGCAAATGTCCCGATCAAGTGGTCAGTCTGAAGCGAGACCCTCAGAGCTTATGTCACCAAGCAAGTTTGGTCAATCCACTGCAGTACTTACTCATGTACACATTACAAATTGTCTTCTCAAAAAGGTCTGACTCATAAAGAATGGATACAGGCTCGAATCTTGTACATCTAAAGGTAAAAATAAAGCGGGAATCGTTCACATGAAGTCCATAGGAACCTAATATTCTTTCGCTAGCATAGTTTAAATGTAACGATTGCAATGACAGCTTCTGTATCGTTCTCATCATGAAACCTTTCCTGAAGATTACGAGGCCTCGTGTTGCTTTTGGCGCGATTTTTTTTAAACCAATCAAAGAAAGGTATATGGTAGGGCAATTCATTGACAACCATTGGGGTCATTCTCTCAAAGACTTGTCGTAAGAAACAGTTGGTTATGATTGAATTCCAAATAAAACTGGGCTTTATATTTCTTTTGATATGGAAGCTAGAAAAATAAAGTACAAGCTTTTGTTCGAAACTTTAATGATTCAAAATAATGATACCAAAGCTAAAATCAGTTAATGGTAATAATTATAAAACTAAGCAAAATCATAACTGGGCACCTCAAAGAACATTCAAGGGTATTGTATACTTACAACTTTTTATCGTGATTGTATGTGCACTGTGTGTGGTTATGTTCTTTCGTAAAATTTCTTCCTTGTTGATGCGTCCCGTTGGTAATTAATTCTTTCCCAAGTCATGTGAATCTTCGTTGAAATGTTGTTTTAGTTTTTCATGCAAAGTAGAATAGTGTTTACACCGCTAATAAGGATTGAAGCTTTTAAATATGTAAAATTACAAAGAATTAAAATTACAAAAAATGTAATTGAAAATTTTTAATTGCTCAACTGAACCCTTTTCTGCTAGCCACATTTAAGCCCTCATGTTGCGTCAAAGGGGGCCGAGTTGTACTCACGTGGCTTTTAAGTTTTTCGTTTTCACCAGACATCCATCCTGTTCCACATATTTCCGTGTTCTGCACATTCTTATATATCTCTAATTTATGCTTTATTTTTCCAGCATTTGTTCCAAAAAGTGTTATAATTTTTTTGTAATTTGTGTTAAGTGTTATATTGTAATTACTTGAACAAGATTATTCCTTCAGATTAGAATTGATTTCATTGGCCAACTAATAGAAAATTACATTACGCCAGTTGGCATCATCAAAATCATATAAATATTCTTTAACTTTACACTCAGAGATCCCTTTCTATTTCTTTAATGTAGGGAAAGCATTCGATCTATAACTAAATACACGGAAAATTATGATAATTTCTACCCATATGCTACCACCCAAACACTTTTGCAGCAAAAAAATTAATTTCAATATACACCAAAAGCAAGCAAATGTACAGATTTTCGAGGCAAGCAGACCTAACATCTACACTCAATTCCTCGCATACCAAACCAGAAGCGGCGTGACTTCCCTGACCGTCATAATTCTTGCTCATATTTCTCATCTATCACCGTGAAGAAAGTCGCAGGAAACACACACCACCCATAATGGGTGTCATTTCTCCGCGAACGGGCGCACAGACAACAGAGGGTGGCAGGAAATCTCTTCTTTTTTTTCAAGGTGATAATCTTTATTCATTTATTATTACTTTTGTTAAGGTGCCCGAGTGACATTTTGCAATCGTGATGCCAGGAGAAAGCCATTCAAGCACGATATCGTGACGCACCATTAACACATTGTTTTTGCAGAATGCACTAATTAACGATGCAAGCATTTGTCGTTGTTTCTGAGGCACCCAAGAGTCATGAGGCTCTGTCTTTGATATGTAAATTGTGGAACACTGCGGGATTCCTTGTGACATTGGATTCGAATAACTTTGGGTACATCTCTAATATATTCATTTTTTTCCCTTACTTCTGCGCAATACCTATTTCTGTTTGTTCTTCAGACTGTGGATAGAGAGAGAAAGTCGTAGGCGTTAATCTTTCTTTTCACTTACATACTTATGACTGCTTTTACATGTATAAGCAATATTTTAGCTATTTGTCCGTTAAAGGTAGTATATTCGTAAGTTCAAATGTCAAATATTGTACATTTTCGACATCAGGTGACTACATTACTTTAAGGGCGGTGTTGTCGCTCCACCAAATCTGTGTCATAATCCTTTGAAAAAGCATGTAGGTTAATTAAAATCAAGTTATACCAAATCAAAAGATTTTGGACCAAATGCTTTGACGTTGTTTCCAGTGGTCAGATGAACAGGATACTTCCTTTCTGCAATCTTCCCTTTGATATCCTATATTGGAAATGTAAGTGTTCGGCTGTTTTAGTTATTCTTCACAGTAACCTTTTGTGTTGAATTATGATCTTTTAGTATACAACCTCCATCCTCAGGCTGGAAAGAGTCTCCTGGGTTATGAGCTAAAATAATTTTTGATTCATTATGATACTAACCCCATGTGATAAAAGAGATAGAAGAAAAAATTATTCTGACTCGTCTGAAACTTTCCAATAAAGAAACTTATTCATAATTTCATAACTTCTGTAACAATGGGCTATTCATGAGGTTTATCCTCTGAATAACTCGGTGTCTCTTCATTCCAACCAAATTGGTAATTCAAGCTAGAACAACGCCTCAATGTTAGTGACCGTCGCTACCAAATAGTATACAAATCGTCAATGAGATAGATGATATAGGGAAATAGAGAGGATTTTTTTTTTTTTTTTTTAGATACTTCCTGAGAATAATACAGCCACATTGATTCTTGCCAAAGCCAAGCTTGTATTTTTTGGTATTCAAGGTTTCGGAGGTTTTTGGATTATCAAGGCCGAAGAGTTACCTCTTGTTAAGACAAGAACAAAAATGTTTCAAACATTTCAGCTTGTCTTGTCTGCATATCGCATAGTCATTTCCAGTATTCAATTAATAAAAGAAATCTGTTATCTCTGTACCTGTAATCTTTTGAGTTTGATTCAATGGCTGCTCTGTCCATGCTGTGTGTTTGGATCCCTACGAAAATCATCATAATGAACGAGATCTTTACCTCAACAAACATATATAAGAAAGATGTCCCATGACACCTATCAGATTTCATTTGATTGATTTAATATCCAGATATCCGTTTTATAGCTACTAAGGAACAATCTTTTTAGTTAAAAAAAAATGGGTGGGGGGCGACCAACTTGTATTTAACCAGGTGCAGCATACGGGGGATGGCTGATTGCTTCTTCAATCGAAATGCTCTTAAGAGGCTCGAGAAATAATGTAACACAGTAAAATATATATCCGATCAAAATAAGTTTCATTAAAGTTGAACATTAATGTTATTTAATGATCATGGTAAATCATGTGATATTAAAAAGCAGAATAAGTACAACAGACTTTATAAATATTTACTATATATTGCTTTATTTAGCCAACAACCACTAGTCAAATTTGGGGATTCAGAACAACGTGATAGAAAATATCCTACAACTTATTTCTCTGCATTGTAGATACTGCATTGTAGACAGTGCCAGTTTAAGCTCATTTCGGGCCCTGGGCACAAAAGATATATGGGCCCCTTTTGGCTCTAGATGATCGAAATTAATAACCAGAAAATCTGTTTCAGTTCAGCTTATCTGGACCCTTCCAAACCCCTGGTCCCTGGATGCCACCCCAAGTGCCTAATGGATAAACCGGTACGGATTAAAAACAATTAGTAACATAAAAAAAACGATGGGGAAAAATTTGGTCGAATAAATTGGAATGCTGTCAGAAAAATCATTACATTAATTCCCCTAACAAATATTTCATTCAATACACATTTGAAAAAAAATCCTCCTACGACAAGGACCTAGAATTCTTTCATTGATAACTGTTACTGCAGCAAATAGCTATTCCCTGTTCAACAATCAAGGCAATCAGCTATCTATTTAAGTGCTTACGAGAGGCCTACAATGTCAAGGTTAGCAATGTCTCTCGTTTCGATCTCTTCTTAAGTCAACGGGGCAACGCAGCGAGGTAAATCATTAACCAACCCCGCCATTACTTAAAATGCCACCACGAAAATAATCAACAAAGCAAAAATTAACGAACAACTCGTCCACTGTTTGGTGGAATACTTCTTCCAAGACAGCCTAGGAAAGGTGGTGCAGTTGGGGAAAAAGGTTCTAAAAAAAGAAGTAAATAAAAATCTTTAAAAAAAGCATTCCAAGACTCATACGGTTCCCAGCACGATTCAACGTGCGTAATGAGAAGTAAAGGAAGGGGGGCTGAGCTGTAGGGAAGCTGCTCCCAATTCGCACTGCGTGATCCGTGATTTATCACGAAACATCGTGACAGATTTTGCCGCTCCCGGTTGATTAAGAACGGGCTACCGCTGGAGTTAATGAAGCCTACCCCCAGCAGAGGTTAGAGTAATCTTTTTTTCTTCTTCTCTTTCTCTTATGTTGGGGTGTTGTTTTTGTTTTGTGTGCTGGAGTATACTTTCCCAATTGTAAGATCAGCCCTAAAGGTGAAAATGGGGATCAGCCGAGCTTCCGTTCGGAAGTTCTCACGTTGCCTGTTTGTTATCTTGTCTGAAGTTCGCGAGAAAGTTTGTGGAAAATTATAAGTTTTGCCTTAGTTCTAAAACTCTTGTTCGGAAAGTAGGTAAAATTTTTACTCTCTCGCCTTGTGTTGCGTTAATAGTCCCAGCAATTTCATAGTGTTCAAGTTACACGAGATTGATTATTCAGTATTATTCCGAACGACTGTCTTTTTTATGACAATATGTATTTCAGAGAAATTTTTATCCCGTTAAACTAAATATGATCTGAAGTTACAGCTTCGTAATTGATTTTTTTACATTAAAGAGATTTAAGCCCTATTTCATTTAAATGAGTGCGGTTAGATCGAAATTATTTAATTAATTGGTTTAATAGATAATCAGTGGTCGTCTTTAAGTAATCTTTAATTAGTCTTGGTTCATTTGTTTGTCTTCATTAATCAATATTTTCATCAATTAAGTTCCAAGAACAATTCAGAAATTCAGCAATATATTTCCATTTAGATGACACACTCTATCAAAATTCTTCTGATTGTAAAAATCGTTGAAATATCGAATATTTTTAATTTATTAAATTATCTCTCTTTTTCTCTTCAATGCAGTTTGACTCTCTTTGAACAGAAATAACAACTTCATCTTCAGATATAATATGAAGAGAAATAATTCCTTAAATATCTAAAAAAAATCATTTTCCTTAATTAAATTATAAAATCTCTTTTTATATTTCATTTGATACGTAAGAATTTAAGTTACATTATAAAAGAAGGAGAAAAAAATTTTTTTTGATAAATATTTATTCATTTTTGGAATTTTTAATTAGATTATTAAAAATATTGGAATATTCTTTTATTGTACAATAGAAATATAACTTTTAAGTATTATTGCTTTCAAACAAAATTTGAATTTGAAGGAGCTTTTTGCATACATGCGAATTTCACTTTGAGAAAAAATATAAATAATCTGAACAAAAAAAATTTATAAGTACTTAACAAAAAAGATATTTAATTGTAGTATAATGGTCCGATCGATTTAAGTAACTATATTACTCGACGAAGATTAACTATTTATAATATATTTCTAACCCCCCTCCCCCGCACTTTATTTTACTAACCATTAAAAGGCTTTAGCTACCATAAGAAATTGTATCTGAATACTTTCAAATATTTGCTTTCACCGATAATGAGCTTAGTTTTTGTAAAACGTTGTAACATTAATACATTTTAGATATAGTTATCGGGTTGGATTAAAATAAATCTCACGAAGAAATTAAGGGATTTTTTTTATTAATTCCTTGATGCATAATAGTAAACTAAACGCAATTAAAAATTTTCAGAAAACTGAAATAAAATATAGAATTCGCGCGATTTTTATGTTTATTTCGAGAACTGTGTATTCATCATTTGGCTTTCTTCTTGGCATTTATTTGAAGAACTAACAATTTTTTCGTTTAAAATCTTTGCATAAGATAGCAGACTTGGCGAAAATTATTTTCCCGCGTTGTGAAGTCTTGCATTAGACGCACAATCGTAATCAGGGCAGGAAAAATTAGTTAAATCTTTTGACGTATACGAAACGTATTGTTTTACGTTTTATTAAAATTTGAATTTTCATTATTCTTTCCTAAAAATTTGATTTTTAAAAATCACTTATATACGCATATACAAACATATCACTTGTTTAAATCTATGTAGGCAACATTTTGCACAGAACTTTTTTTTGTTTGTGTTTGTTTATATGCCTGTGTTCCCGTAGGATCTATAACAGCGATACTCAACCTGTGGCCCGCGGGCAGCATGTGGCCCTCCGGGCTTTTCTGAGTGGCCATTGCACACACACAAAAAACAATTACTTAAGAATAATGTATTAAAAATTTAGCAGGAAATTATATCAATCAAGCAATCAAATATATCAATTTTGCTATTCATGTCGTACGGGTATGAATTGAAAGTTTTTTTTTCTGCCTATTTGTAATTGTAACAGTTAGTAATAACAAATAACAGTGAAATAGCGAATTCAACTGGAGTTGTGACTATTTTATGGATGAGTTTAAATTATAAACAAAATGATACTGATTTCGGAATTCTGTCATTCGACGTTTAATAAATTAATTTTTGAAGCAAAAATAAGAGAGGCTTATCAAAAGAAAAAAAATCAAATTATCAAACGGTTTGCCAGCTTTTTTTGTACGACAATGGGTCACGGGTGGAATGAAACCGAAATATTTCACAACTCAATAAAAAATGCATGAAACTGGGGAAAAAATTTATATGTGTTTGATAAAGATTAATATAGTATTAAAAGAAAAAAAAAGAGTATTAATATATTAATCAATTTTTCACATTTTAAGGGGACACAGTACGATTCAATTGACCAAAATCGGTCAAAAAATCAAATTTAATTTTTTTTAGCCTAAGTTTTTTTTATATACTTGTAAATAACCTCACAAAATTTGAAAGCTCTAAACGTAAAAATCGCAGAATTATGATAGCTTTTACGTTCGTTTTTATTCACATCCCTATGGCAAATCAAAACTTTAAACTGCCGTATCTCAGAAAGATAAAATAACTATTTTGCCTTCATTTAAAATGCTAAGGCTTTCTTTTCTATTGCCCCTAATGCTTTTAATTTTTTACCTATTCCCATTAGTACATGCAACAAAAGTTGGTATGCATTTTTGAACAAAAGCGATATTTATTTTTTAAAAAATAATTAAACTCAGAATTTATACATTTTTTAAGGAATTTTCAGTAAACATTCATAAAAAGAAGTATTGTAAGAATACCAATCACGTTAACGCAAAACCCATACCAACTTTTATTATGCATAGTTTGACATACTTGTAAATCAAATTTCATGCGTGTACGTCAATTTTTGTTGGAGGAGTAGAATTTTAAAATCACTTCAAAAATTTCAAGTTTTTTCCTTAAAAAATTACATGGCTAGGCTTTTTATGAAATTTTGGGCACAAAATATGTTTAGCATAGTATACATACATAGGAGGCAACCAAAAAATATTAAAAATCCTTAAATTAAAATTTTTTGCGTAAATCGTACCATGTCCCCTTATGAGTCAAATATTGCCTTAGTCATATAATGTTTTTTTCCATCAATCCTCATGTTGCGGCCCGCATGAAATATCTGCCATATGTATGCGGCCCGGCGGGAAAAAGGTTGAGTACCCCTGCTCTATAATATTTAATCCAATATGAATTCATACTGCCGGGGCTCGCCCTCCATAAAAAAACCTGGTATCAAGTTACTGATGGTAACAGTGATCATTCACTGTTTAAAAAAAAAAAAAAAGAAGAAACTTTGAATGAAACTCATCTTACAACCATTCACATAAAATGCGTGAATCGAGAGCTTCCTGAATTAATTAAACAGGTTTGGGAGAGGGTTCACAACCCCTAATCGAGAGGGCGCAGCGGGAGGTACGACTCGAAAACTCACATTGATTCAGCCCGCTTTCATTCAAACTTGACAGTGCTTTAAATAAAGTATATCGATGAAAAGTAGTTTTTCATTTTAATTCATAGTATTATATATTAAATTTCTTTTTAATGCATAGCTCTCTCACACTCACACTATAATTGTTACTTAAAACTCTTACTACACAATTGTTACCTATCTAACGTAATTGAGAAACTACATTTTCAAAAGGGTGTACTTTGAGAGGTGGACTTCAATGCTTTTCTTAATAAGAATTTCTTTGAAAACGCGATAACATTTTTAATCGTTTATGCAATTGCAAGCAAAAAAATCTCATTATATTGCCGTAAATTTTAAGAGGGTGTTGAACTTTTAGAACGTGTTTGTCATTCTACATCAAGTTCTCATTTTATACCATATACCTTGAATGAGTTTTTTTTCCCAAGTGTAGAATGGCAGTAGTAGCCTAGAGCAGTATTCCGCAACCCCCGGTCCGCGGACCGGTACCGGGCCGCACAAGAAACATTAAATTATTTACTGTGGTATGTTTTTTTTTATTTGAGCTACTTTTTATGAAAATCACTTTATATTCCTTGTTAAATCACTTTATATTCATTTTTTGGTGTAGCTATATTCTATTCTAATGCCACGATTAAGTACAATTGAATTAAAATTATTAAATCAAAACAGTCAACGACAAATCAATTCAGTCAAATATAAACAATCAACGTTTTCACCTCAGCGGGCCGCGGTAAAATTAACAAATGTTGAACGGTCCGCAGCGATAAAAAGGTTGCGGAGAACTGGCCTAGAGGTTATGATCGAGAACTCGTGCCCGGAATGTCGCGGGTTCGAATCCTGGTGTCACAGTAAACCCAACGTGAAGAGGGGGCCAATGCACTTTAAATCCATCCAGGCTCAATCTCCCTCTGTTGGTATGGTGTAATAGTTAGGGAGGGGGTGCCAGCTAAGGTGCTGTCCTCGTCACTTGACGGAGGTTCAAAATTATAAAGTTGGTTGCCAATAGCCCTCGTGTTGCAGTTTAGTGTAACGTTAATTTAAACTCTCACTTACTCACATTTCAAGTGCGTGGAGAAATACGTTAAACATAAAATATTATATTAAAAATAGAACTTTTAAAAACCGGATTTTATGTTTACGGATACTTTCATTTACTTATTCACATAACATAAGATCCATCGAATGTTTTCTTTTAGACTTTGACACATTTTAACTTAGGCATTCCAAAAATAAATTCACATACGACGTGTGAAACACACTTGAAAGAGATCTCAAAGGAATCGTATGATATTCCCTCCAACTGAGGATGCCTAGCTATTATTTTGTACATTCCTTTAACGTTACAAAGCCCCCACAACCTTCTACAACCCCCCCCCCCCCCCGAAATATATGGGTCTGCAACGTACCCGATGGAAAGATATATACATTTTTCTTTTGTAACATACACCATAAATACATCTTTCAAAAAAAAATCAACGATATCTCTATAACACATTTTTTTTCTCTTCTAAAACACTTATTTTTCGTGGGCCAAAAACGTGATCCTGGAGCATCCCCAGGAATGCGTTGGTCGTAAAATCACGTCAACTTTAACCTCAATGGGGGGAGAAGGATAAGAAAGAAAAAATAATAATAAATATCGTAAGAAAAGAGACTTAAAATCTCCTTCGCCGGCTCGCGACCTAGAGGTAGGGGGTAGGGAATGACATTCACACCCCCTAAGATACATGCCCGGATTGTGTCAAGCGTGATTTACCCTTGGAAACCAACTTGCAAACTAGTAACAAGTAATACCGATCCCAATAAAGACCGATTCTCTCCCTGCTTTTGTTATGGTACTTCGTACCCGTGTTATGTCCTGGAGAGTACATGCATTCCTTCAGATGTAACAATAGGTTTCGGTGATAAACTAAAAATGTCTTGAAGCATCCACAGATTTGTCCCGTTTTTTTATTTTTTTTTTTATGGTTCTAGGAATTCTTAAAAGGATTTGTGCCAAGTGGTATGTTGATGATTATCGATGGTTTGTTGGTTGTTTGTTAGAAGTGCGTAAGAAACCTCTTTTTCTACTACATGCTTTCTTTTTACTTCTGCGGTTTTAGTTCAAAATAAGTAGTTAAAATCGCATGATGCGTTGGGTGGTGTTTTTATTGCTTTAGCGAGTTAATTTACTCACAGTTTTGTGCGTGTGTGTCAGCCAGGTCTTTTTTTATTTCAAAAAACACTTAACATTTTTTTGGCGAAGGAAGTTTAGCACATCTGTTTTGTATATATAACTTGTACAGTTTAGATATCGTTACAAAACGCTTATATCCATGATCAAGATCAGCGCACGTAAAACTGTTTCTTTATTGAATAAAAATACCTGTAGTTTAAACTTTTTAAAATGTTATGTTGCAAATAATTATCCTACAATATACCTGAAGCCACTATATATATATATATATATATATATAAAGGGATTTACAATGAATTCTTTCCAATTGTGTAAACTAAAAAGTTTATGTAAATAGTTGTGTGGTTTATGTGTTATACGAATAGCATTATAACCATTAGAGGAAAGCAAAACAGCTTGAGAAAAATGGAAAAAGTAATCTCCGTTCGATTGAAAAACATTAATTTATAACTATTACAACATTTTTTTTATCTGTGCATATTATATTGGATTATTCCTTCTCGTAAAATTTCTTTCAAGAAGTTTTTATATCATTGAAGTCACCTATTTTTGTTGTTACACATTTACCATTTACTTTGTTTTACTTCATGAGTTACATCCTTCAATTTTAACAAACAATTACAAACTAAATAAAGAAAAGATAAATAACTCTTTTTTTTTACCTGAAAAAATATTACGGTTTTCCCGAGCATTTTTTTCATGTAAAATAAAAGAATTTGCACAGAAAATGTTAAAACAAATCTACGTCATTATAACCCGTCTATTTAACATTATAGTGTGGTAGTGGTCTCGAAATTTTTTGATCGAGTACACAAAAAGCGAAAATAATTATAATTATTTCATACGTGTATATATATATATATATACACATACATTCTTTCGCGTACCTTCCAAGTATTGCTCTCTATATACCGTGACGTACGCTCAACCCATTTTGAATGTCACTGCAGTATAACATACGAAATATAGAATATATATATATATATATATATATATATATATTATATTTGTACAGGAAGAAGTATATTTTTTCGTACGAAATTGAGTTATATGAGAAATACCCTGTCAAAGAAGGATAAATAAATCAGAATTTAATATTTGATCCTTTTCCTCAATTGAAAAAAAGAAATGTGTTGAATTTATATCCTGTTGTTCAACATTAACTGATTTATAAGCAAGTAAAGCCCTTTTTTTTTAATAGAGAGATCCCACAAATAATACAAGCACAGAGAAATACTTCAACAATACACCGCTTTGATAATACATTAGAAAGATAATGTTCTTTAAGTAAGCCTTCCAATAAATCTTTTCTCTCTTTTGGTGTTTACAAAAACATTTTCACAGGAGCTCGGTCAACAGTAATAAAACATATCGAGTATTCAACACGCTGCAACATTATAGAAGACAACACCCATAGCACACTTACTTCCCCGGTTTTTTTTTCCCCAACACAATAAAACAATCTAACCTAAATCCGAAAAATATCCAGATCTATTTCAAGTAAAAAAAAAATACAAATTTAGAGCTGTGTATGTCAAATCCGAAAATATTTATTCCAGCATTTATATTCGGCCACCCAACCCAAGATGTGTTGCACCATTCTGTTAATCGGATGATACATCGTGGACGTCAAACAACACACAAAGAAACAAATGCGCGGCCATCCTTGGGGTTGACACGTGCAATCCCGTGATAAAAGGCGTAGGCTTCGATCGACTGATTCTCAGTGCCTTTCTCACCGTCTTGATCCATGCATAATGTGCCATCTTGGTGGCCCTGCAAGCCGTTACAAATCAGAGTGGCACATTGAGAAAGAGTGCATGATAGCTAAATTGATAGCTATAGGTCGAGTATGTTAAGTAATTGATGTAAACGTCACAAGCGGAGTTGAGATGCATGTGTGCCCGAGTTAGCCCACAGGCTTTGAATTCTTTAATTACTCTTGTTAAACAGGTTACTTAAGGGCACAAACTGAATGAAATATTTTAATTTCAATATTAGACACTTTTCGATTACGTCTTAGAAATCGACAAGGATTTTTTTTAATCTCTTCTTTAAAGTGTTAAGGCTTTACAAATTATTTTTAGGTAAATAAACTTGAGATAATTAAAACTTTTAATGTACTGCATATTTTAGGGAAATGAAATTGAAATATTTCGATTTCAGTCTTGCAATTAAAAATTGTTTTATTATGTTCTTTTTAAAAGTTCTTATTTATATTCCTAAACTTCAGAGAAGTAGAAAGCGTTCTAAATTCGGTATGTGTTCAAATAGTTCCTATATTGATTCACTGTCAAGTATATGATTTTATATATTCAATGTATTAATTATATTATCTTCCGTAATCGCATTTATATATTTTAGCATTCATATATAATTTTCTTTTAATATTCGGGGTAGGTGGAGACTGTATCTCTCTTACTATGGTCACGATAAAAATAAGTAAAATCGTAGAGTATAAACTTACAGACGAATAATATTTACGAAGTTAAATAAATTTACATGTATCTTAGACTTTGAATTTCTTATATAACACATGTGAAATATCTACAACGGAAAAAATATCATGTTACAAAGATATTATTTCCATTGACCATCCAACACAAGCACTGTTTATTGCTTACAAGCCTTTGAAACAGTAAATATGTAATCTCTTATGTCTAATTTAAAATGAGTGATGAATAAAGGATTAAACAAGTGAACTTCTGATATGAAGAGGCTGAAATGACGATGAATATATCTTCGCCTCTTCAAAAACTACTTTTAAATAAAATAATAAAATATACATAATAATACTCTATTAATAATGAAATCGGCATATAAAATTTTGAAACATTGTTCTGTAAAGAAGCAATAAGAACATTGATAAAATACAATTATTATTAAAGTTGAGATACTTGACTTTAAGTAAATATTTTATTTAATAATGTTCGTTAAAGGCAGAAATAAAAGTTTTCGTCACAATAATCTTTCGTAAAAAAAAATGCTTTGTTCGTCCATTTATCTATTGTTCTTGCGTAAAATTGCTTTGAATTCTACGAATTTTCTTTCCACAAAATCTATGTCAAACTTTTGCGTTCTCCTTTTCGTTCTTAACTCAACACAAACATGTGCCAATACTTTTTTTTTTACTCTTCAAAACGAATCAAACTCTTCCCCATCAGATAAAGAAAAGCGTAGTAACACGTCACTTTTTAGAGCTATCATGATAGAAGGTACGCAACAATTGTGAAGTGTTTCGAACCCAGTGATTTCGAATAGCATAGTTCGAACTTGGAAGAGCAAACCATTAGTAGTTTGGAAGATTTACCCTTTAATTGTGGGTCAATCCAATTCATGATAGCGTTCGTATGTCAACCGCCTATTCGCGAAACAAGAGTTTTGAAATGGCTTTCTTCAGAAAAACATACTTATTTACGAAGAAGGGTTTATCGTGATATTTGAAAGGCCGTAAATAATTCCCCCTAGAAAAACCAACCCTAAAAACTGTGTCGAATATGACATGCTCGTCAATACCTTCCAAGTGCCTCGCGGGTAAAGTTGGCATTGCTGTCTGTTTGCTTGAGTCTTCCTGGTGCATTGCGAAAGATCTCGAGCGGGGCGTGGAGCAGCCATGCTTTTGCAGGAGACTTCGGTAAATTGTTATTTTATTTATAAACCAGAAAAGGCGTCATATTTTGACCGTGGATTTGGAGAAAAATGTTTTTGAAAGAAAGAAAGAAAACAACTCCGTATCGGACGGGTTACGACTGTCAGCCGCGGGCTTCTGGGGAATTTTTTTTCATGGCGAAGTTTTTCTCTTTTTGAGTGTAGCGTAATACAAGTGAAAAGATGTGTCCTAATAATTTGTCTAATTGTGAAATTTTTATCTCTGGGAGCGTTAAATTTGTGTGAGAGGACTCCTTCAATCTAGCAGTTAATCAACTATATTGCCCATAACTATGACATAACATTGTTGCAGGAAATATGTAGAGCAAATTGATATACACCTGATATGTTGGTTTTAATCACTTTCTGTGTTTGTGTGTTAGTGTTAGTAAATAAGGTTTAAGAATCAGAAAAAAGGACAGACCACACACCAAGCGTGAAATCGTTAAAGAGGAAATAACAGTTATTTGAACCTAATTAGATTTCATTATTTTCTGTTTCAATTTAAACGGGTATTAATTGAGTATTAACAAACAAGGAAAAAATATATTAACAGAAAAGAACTTTCTTAATTGTTACATTTGTCCTAAAAACTTCATTGATATAGTTGCTTTATAATTTTCAACAAATGAAATTTAGTATTTTAGTTCAGGAACAAAAAAGAGGTTACCTTAATTTTTTTTTCTTTTAGTAACATGCATTATTTGACTACTATATATTTTCCTTAAACAAGCTTTTTCAAAACATTTATCCCGTTTTCTTTATATATCTTCTTATAGGTAATAAATGTTAAGCACAAAAATATTTCTTCAAAATAAATAAATCATACTTCATACCTGTAGCATTAATCTTTTCTGAAAGGTTAGGTCATTTCTGGGTCGGTTTCCTCATATTGCTATTTAAACTAAATAAAGGCTTATGTCTGTTGATACTATATACATTTTACCTCGATAGAACTTTCTGATTTTGGCAAGGGCTGTTGATTTTATAACAAGTATAATTTAACAAATTATGCACAGTTTTAATATGTTAGTTCTGTTAACTTAACATAAGAACTAAAAATTAATAAATCACTTGTTGTTGCACTCGAAGCTAGTTTAAAAATTAATGTGATCTAAAGCCTTCTCTAATTTTACTAAGCAAACTTATGTTTTTAGGGGAAATATTTACAATTTACGTTTTTATTTTACAGGTGACAAACCACATTCTTGTAAACACTGTCATAAGAGGTTTGCTTTAGCCTGCAATCTAAGAGCACATCTGAAAACACATGAAGGTAAGTAAATTGTTCCATCTTCCAAAATTTTAGTAATAGCTCGAAATTTGTGCTATACTTCTAAAATTTAGTTTCGCATGGGTATCACTGACGCAGAGATGTTTTTGTGTGGTTAAGTATGCGGTCTCGTTAAATAGTAGGGCGTTGATACAATTAAATATTCAAAACTGACTGCGTAAGAATGTTTCGAAATAATACTTTCCAACAAAACTTTTAGTACACTGTTAATAATTCCAACGTGTTGCTTCAGAATTCGTCGTTAAAAAAGCATAAATCAATCTTGTAATAAAACCGCAATTGCTAAGAGATGAAACATAAAAATAATTGTTACTTCATATAACAACTCAATTTCTTTCCCTATAAAAGAGAATTGAATTTTTCGCAATATATTAGAGCAGGCCGCTGTAGCCTAGAGACCATGGTCACTGATTCATGGCCAGCATGCTAGAAGTTCGAATCTACTGCCACCTTAGATTCTCCGTGTAGAAAGGCTGATGCACGTAAAATCTGTGGAGGCTCAAAACCCTCCTGTTGACGTGGTGACTGCGGTAGCCTAGTGGTCAAGGTAACAGACTCGTGGCCGAAGTGTCACGAGTTTGAGCATAGTACCAATGAAGACCCACCGTGTAGGGGAACGTTGGTCGTCAAATTTGTCAAGAGCTCAATGACCTCCCATTGGTGTGGAAGTTATGAGAGTGGGGTGCTAGCTCAGATGTCGTCCTCGTCATGTGGCCATGGTTGAAAATTATGAGGTCCCTCAACAAAAGCCTTATGTAGCTGCATAATGCGACGTTAATATATTCGCTCACTCATTTACCTGTTGACGTGGTGTAGAAGTTTGGAAAGGAAGGGGCTATCCTCATCACTTGACCATGGTTAGAAATTACCAGGCCCATCACCCCCGCGTGAGTGAGTGAATATTAACGTCACCTGTTTAGCTACACGCGGGCTTTTGACGACGGACCTTGTCATTTTGAACCATGGTCAAGTGAGCTGGCACCTTCCCCCTCTCCTAACTACAACACCACACCAACGGGAGGACGTTTGAGCTCTCGATAGATTTAACGTACTTCGCTTCCCTACACGGTGGGTCTGTAGTGGTACTGGGCTCGAACTCGTGACAAGCCAGCCACGATCCGATACCTGGACCACCCCACAACCCTCACATTGTCTTATAGGGTGGTGTCATTAAACACTCACTCACCCGCAATATATATATATATATATATATATATAATAAAGTCTTCAAATCCTTCAAGTCACGTAATGATTCGCTGAGTGACGTCAATATAATCCATTAATCGCCTGCTTCCATTGGATACAGAGAAGGGCCTTCAAGAAGTATGTTTACTTTAGTTACAAGAAATGAAATATTAATTTACAAATGTCATTGGACTGTCACCCCTGGACTCTCCACTGTCATTGTTTAATGACATTGTAACTTATTAACTGTGTACACATTATTCATAGCAAAAAATGAACCATAAATTCAGCTGTTTGTATTATTTTTTACAACAACCCCATCAGTGAGTTGAACTGTTTATAGACTTATGAAGGTATAATCCCGGCACAAATGGAGCAAGATTTGAGGATGCGGCCCTGGGCAATCATCTGCCTAAGCAGCCTTGAATAATTGATCCCGGTCATGATCTAGAAGGGGTGGACGAAGTGATAAATTCAGTGACCCCGAACCTGATAATTAACAAGCCGAATCCAATCATCGCATCTTGAGGACGAATTTCGAAAACTCCCCTTTTCTCTTTCTCTCTCTTCAACTTATTAAAGTTCCAAATCCTAAAGGTAATTTAGAATGCCTTCGGGGCCTACATTTTAAACTGGGAATACACTCAGAAAGATAAACTATGCGTGGTACATTGATCTTCCATCATTTAAAAACCAAATTCGAAAAAAAAAAGGAGTACAAACTGAAAATGAGACAATAAATAAATAAAACAAATTTTCTTTTTAAAGATGAATATTTTCAAAGAGGCGTTACGAGGTGGACGTTTTAATAATCGATGAATTCTAAATTATAATCGATGCAATTCAAAGAAGACGTAAGCATTGTGGCTCTGTGCAATTATCTTTAAAGTTTCTACGTTCCAGGGCAAATTTAATTGTTCTTGAGGAATTGTAATTGATCATGAACAAAGTGACATTTATTGAAATTACTTCCGCTACTATATGCATTCTTATTTTAATCAGTTTGGGTAAGAATAACTACCTTGCATCAACGTGAGCTTCATGGTACATCTCAATTGTCTTTTATTGCTGAAATGGATTTGTTAAACAGTCCTTTCAAATAGAATCGTGATGTCTGTTAAACACTGTAGGAATTTTAAACATTAAAAGAAACCTGTGCTTTAAATAGTGTTTACCAGTTTCGAAAAATAATCAAGTTTTGAAGCTATTTTAGTAACTACCCAGTTAATTTATTCGTGCATTTATTGTCCTGTACGTTTTCTTCGTAGCTTGTATCGTTATTTATAAAAAAAGTTTTTTTTTTTTTTGCTGTCATAAAAATAAATTGCCAAATTACTTTAAGACCAACCATTGTTACCGAACTAAAAACGATTGCCAAATTTCTAGTTTTTAACTTTCTTCTATATTTTACTTTAATCGAGAAATAGCATCATTTAATAATTTTTCGATATATTCTGTGAACATCACTGATATAACTAACCATTTATCTCTATTAAGCTTGTTTAATTATTTAAAATTTCTATTTATTATTTTTCTTCTTCCAATATATCTTTGCAATAACTTACTTTATCGAAAAATGCCAACACTCCGATTTCTAGTTCAGGCACACAATCCAATCATTTTATTTCATAGATGCTTTACATCCAGTGACGTCTTAAGGCATGGGCCAACTGGGGACTCGGCCACAATAGGGGTCTCGGCTCCTTCTCGATTCAACCTTAATAAGACCATAATTTCAACCGTCAAATGTTTTTTTTTCCGGTTGTATTCTCCGAAAAATTGAGAATTTCGAATGATATGTGTCAACTGGTTACATATAATAACCATCGTCTACGTACTGGCCTAGGCCTATCATCATATACCATCATTACTCATACAATCAAAAAGCGACAGTCTGTCGAGCTGGTTTGTGCGATTGCAAGTCATATTTGACAACGTATGCCATGTATTATCTACTTTAAAAGCCACAGGTGGGGCCAACATCTGTGTAAAGGCCCAGGGCCCCAAGTAGTCTTAAGACGTCCCTGTTTACATCACTACTCCATAATGTTATCTAAGCCTTCATTATGGGTTATAACTACTAAAGATCGCACTCTTAAAATAAAAATAAAAATAATCATTATTTTTACAAATAATTTTGCATTGTAAAAATCCTTTTGGGAAATTCTAAATTGAATTAATATCAAATTCTGCCCAATTATGTTAAAAATCAAACAATTGAAAAAGCACAGAAGCAATATTTAGCCAATTTCCAAATTTTTAACCCCTTTCACGAATAAACTCATACGGATCTCTTTGAATATATCACTGGTGAAACCTTCTTACTCAATCCAAAAATTCAGTTAAAATTCCAAAACTCAATTCACAAGTGCGAAACACAGTCCGCCTCCTCCACCACTCACAAACGAATTTTGCGACTCAGTAGTTATTTTCATCGAAAACTCGAAACATTTCAACTCGTTATTTCCAATCAAGCAATAGACCAACGATACAAAGGCAAAATACGAATCAAGTGGATGCTGAATAATGAATTAACGTTCCAACGACCCCCCGAGGCAGAACAAAGATGGGATTGGACTTTTGACAGGGGTTGTAAATTTATTCCTCACACAACTAGTAATGGAAATGGAACCGGAATGAAATTCCCCCCATCAAACTCCCCCTTCCCTATTAATATCATTCCCAACTACCAACACCTCTTTGAGAATCCCATCTGTATGTTCGCCTGATTTAGATCACGTTAGGAGGAATTAATTAAGAAAAAGGATTAGATTTTTCGTGGGCCGTCTTCATTTTCTTTTTCGGGTTCACGGTAGGGTTAGGGTGATAGACGAGAATTGATCAGATTCTCGATCGTCGGGTGTGGTTGAAATCATTGATTATTTCGGTTGCCTCCCCCCTATTTTCTTTTTTTGTTCTTTCCACAATGTCACGGGCAGGATTTGATCCCATTACATAGAAGATGAGTTGCTTTTATTATTATTACTATGTGAGTAATGCATTTTTTCCCTTCTTTTTGGCTCCTGATTTTGAGTACGTAAAAATGCATGAGATGAGAGACGTGTTTATGCCCTGAAAATATAAATAAATATATAACTACTTAAGGTGTGCCCTAATAATTAAGTGCAAATCTTTTTGAATTAAAATTTTGACAACTTGCATTTTAATAGAGTAGCTATCAGGATGCGAAAC
>BMAV01004842.1:161200-174902 GCA_019973955.1 Trichonephila inaurata madagascariensis
CATTAGACACAGGTTCCCCTAAGTTGGGAAGAAAAAGGATGTTTGATTTACAAAGCAGGGGAGATGATTCCTCCCCTCGTCTTTTGACAAAACAACCATTTTTTCCCCCTTTCTCTTCGCTCGCTTATTTTCCCTCCCTCCTTATTTTTGCTTTAGAGTAGGTGAAATTTAGCTTCTGTATAGTTGAGAGGCGGACCCGTAAATGGTTTTTTTTTCTTTTGACGATACAATGTAACTGAAAATAAACGACTTTTTTTTTTGTTTCTGTCGGAAAGGTTATTAAATTTGATCGATTATCTCAAATAATGTTATTTTAACGCGTGGGTGATGGATTTTAAGCATATTCTGTGTTTAATGTAGAAATGGAGATGTCAAAGAACGTAGTAGTTTTTGATTTGCTTCAGTAGCGCACACAGAAATTTTTCAAGGGGGTGGGTCCGGGGTCGAAAGTTCACCAATCTTGTATCAGGCTCCTTTGGATTTTGTCGATTTTCGGGAACAAAACATAGTAAAAAACTAATTATTGAATAAATAATTAGCATTAATTAATAAAATTAATCATTAATAACAAATACTTAATTACATTTTACGTACTATATAGAATTATAATCAATCGGGAAAAAATCAAGGACTTTGGGGGGTCCGGACCCCCAGGACCCCTCGTGTGCGCCACTGATTTGCTTAGTTTAGTTTTTTTGAAATTCCAATTTGAAAAAAAAAATATCAAAAATTATCTGATTATTCAAATTATTTTTTTTTAATATTTCCTTATTTCTATTTTTAAAAAAAGCCAATGAGCCTTCAAAACCAATGAGCTTTCAATATTTTTTGAAGTTTTATATAATCAGATCAATTGTAACTATAACGTTTAATTTTTGTTCAGATTAATTTATAACTTGCAGTGTGTTTGTACCTGAACGCGCGCGCGAAAAATTTATTTGAAAGAAATAAAAGGATGCTAATGATAAGATGGACTCTGCACAAGTTTTTTAATTAATTGCTGAATATCAATATGTCCCTGTTTTGGAAATACATGAAAGCTCAACAAGCTTCGCTCTTCGTAGTAGTTTCTAAATAATAACTGGGATATGTAAGAAATCTCATATTTACATTAATAATTACAGTATTTTCAACAGATAATTTAGAATTAAATGAAAAACTCATATGAATTTGCGTTCTGGAGTTTGAAATTAACAACTATTAACCCGAATGACAACTGTTACATGAATGCTTTGTTGTGAAAATTCAGTGAGAAACCTGTAAAGTTGTTCAAGCACTTCAACCAACTCAATATATTTTTGTATTGCCAGTTCCAAAGATTTCGCATGAATGAGAAGCGAAAAAAGACAAAGATGAAATCTAGCAAAATAATTCATTCATTTTTGTCATCATTTCAGTTCTCCTACAATTAAAGAAACACTACTGTGATGTGTCAAAAGTGTCATAGTTAATTAAATACTTACTGTGGATACCATAAATACTCACTCCACTCGACGCTATTTCACTAAAAATAATGAGTAGAGGCCAGTAGCGCACACAGGAATATTTCAAGGGGGGGGGGGGCCAGGGTCGAAAGTCCATCATTCTTATATCATGCTCCTTTTGATTTTGTCGATTTTCGGGAACAAGAAACAGTAAAAAACTCATTATTGAATAAATAATTAGGATTAATAAAATTAATCATTAATAACCAATATTTAATTAAATTTTACGTATTACACATACTTAATCAGAAAAAAATTAAGGGCTTTTCGGGGGGATCTGGACCCCGAGGGCCCCCCCCCCCCCTTGTGTGCGTCACTGAAAGAGGCTATATTAAAGTCAAAATATAAAAAAAATGATGAGACTATTGGAGACAGACCTTTTAATTTTGAGCCGAGGTTAAGTAACAAGGACGATACCCCCCTCCAAACTACCACACCAGGCCAAGGGAACGACTTTGAGCTCGACTAATTTAACGTGCATAAGCCCCCTCTACACGTCGGATCTTCACCAGGACTCGAACCCGTGACACGAGGTAGTATCCATAACCACTACGCTATCTGATGCACTCACTAAAAATAATTAATACTAACGTTTCGATTATATATTCTAAATGAAGAATTCAACAATGTGGGTGTAGTTTTATCTTTCTTTATCGACACGTTTTGAGTTTAATTAACTTAAAAGCACCATATCTCATAAAATCGGTGGAAAGTTCATTATTTTGCGTAATTTGAACACAGTACTAAATACTGCTTTAAAAAGAATTCGGGAAACCATTACACTATTTTATTGAATCATGCTTTTTTTTTTAATGCTTTCTTTTCACACAGAACTTACCAAACCGACACCAAAACGTCAAAATTCATAACTGTTAATGAAATTTTATGAGTTTTCTCTCGCAAAATTTTGTTATCTAGCCCAGAATCAAACAATGTCCCGTTGTTATCACTAAAAAAAATGAGAGAAATTAGGTCAATATTCATCAGGGGGGGGGGGGGGGGGTGGGGGGGGGAGAGGAAATCTCATTCCATTTTTTCTTTCCACGCCTCAATTTTTTATCTTTTTAATATATTATTTTTTCTTACAACTCGTTCAATAACTTTCAATTCTTTAAAAAATTGCGCACTTTTCATCCCGAAGAATTGAAGAATGCTACCCACGTGCGTTGAGGCGATGCAATCACGTTGGTCAGAAATGGCCGATTGCACGGGAAATAATTAGCTGTAATTGTAGCTGTTTGTTCTTAAACGCTCTCAATCATATCTAAGAGTTTCGAAATCAAAGTGGAACTGAGAGAGAAAGGATGTGTTGAGAGTGTCGTTGCGTCTGATCGAAATCGAAAAGCAACGGTTTCAAGACCATAGTCTTCTTGAATAAAACATGACTTCAGTTCTGAAGAATTGAACTCGAAATCGATATTGCCACAGCCTTGGTATCTTTCAGTAAAACAAGCCTGTTGCATTGAATAGGTAGGTTTTTCGATGGAAATAATTGCTTCTTCCTACAATTTTCCTTCTGATACAGATTTGTTCAATGAAAATTTGTATTTTATATACGTAATAAAATTCATTGAAAGCCTTGCCTTTTTTCTTTTTTTTTTTTGCGAAATAGTTTTAATTAAATGCAGCCAACAAAGTATTCAAGAGAACAATTTTTCTGCCTTTGTTAAAATTATTTTTATACTCCGGAAATCCTTGTCCGCCATTTAAATCTCAGCTTCGAATTCCCGAGACTAAAAAAATCTTACAGAATACTCTCCAACAGAAACTGGATTTTGCCAATTTGACCTCTCCGTTTTACATATTTTAATTGCATGTCCTCACGTTATTTATCCAAAAGAAATACCTTATTTAAAACAAATATTTTAATTTTGACAGATTAAATAATGACATCCAAATATATTTGCATTTTTTCGTTCAACTGTGATATTTTACATCACAAATAGTTTCCATCAACCAACAGAAACTGGACAAAATCTGAACTATCACAAAAATTTTACTTCAGTGACTTAAAAAAAAGTTTCAATGTGCTAACTGAAACAGAGTTTTATTATTATTATTATTTTAGTAACTTGCAACTAACATGAACATTTTTCTTTTTTGTACAGGTAATTTTGTGAATAGTTCCAATTATATATATTTTTTGTAAAAATTATATTTTATTGAAATTATTCTTTTACTTATTTTTTTTTTATACTGTCTTTCTGAAAAATCGAAGCTTCGAAAACAAATAGTTGACAAAAGAAATTAACATTTGCTATAACGAATAATAGAATTAAGATTAATTTACAAGAAATGATGGTCATAAATGGAAATGAAAATTTATCAATCTATTAATAGTCTTTTGAAATGGATACTTAAACCAATCATTGCATACACACACACAAACAGTTTATACACACCTACATGATTTAGAGTTTATAAATCTGACATAAAAATCAAATTGAACAAGGCATTTCACAAACTTGATACGATTTCTATAAATAGGTTTATAAAAAATTTTTAAAAAAAATGTCATTCAATGGAACTTTGAGTCCAGAATATAATTTTTGGAACGTTTAAACTCTCAGTTTCACGAGAAAGAAAATGAACAGTGTCTCTCTATATAAGCAACACATTCTTGTATATTTATTTTAATATTGGGGCTGTAAGGCGCAGTAAAGTGCAAATATACATAAAGTATTCCGCTATCAAATTTTCTTTTTTAAAGCCATTTAAGATGTAAACATCTTATTGCTCTTATTTTGAAAAGTTGTTTATTGTTAAAAATGTTGCTTTTCAAGTATTTAAAAAAATTATCTGTCCTTGGGGAATCTTGCTCTAATTAGGTGAAAAAAAATCTTCATTTTTCATCTCAGATTAAAACAGCAAATTATGCAATAATTATTCAAATTTATCCTGTCGCATTTTCGTGACAAATAATCTAATTAGTCAGACGGATTTTTCTTTTATCAAGAATTTACTTCGAAGTAGCCTTTTAAATTATTCTAAATTTGTACCATCGGAAATTAATTTTCAGTAGGTATTTAAAATAACAGTACAAGCACTGAAAAACTAAATTTTAATTTACACCCGTGGGTAGATAAGGAATTGATCTTAATAATAATTTTGTTAATCGATAATAAATTCACGAAACATCATTTTCTTAGCATGTCCAAAGCTATTTTTTTTTCTTCTGTATTCTATACAAATTTGCGGGCATTTTATCCAAAAATAGTATAAATATCGTGAAAAGAAGCAATAAGACTAGAGCTTCATTCTGCTAAAAATTATTAATTTTTTATTCGTAAGAAATCTATTCGAAAATTCGGTATTTTTTCACCGTCATCCATTACCTTCCTTCCTGGACGCTTTATAGTTGTTTACATAAACTCATTTCTTATGGTAATCTCATGTTAAAAAAAAAGAGTGAAGAAGCTGTCAAAAGATATGTTGCGTGTTTGAGATGAACTTAATCTACCAAAGGATTGATTCCCTCTGGCTAATAATTTAAAATGTTTGAAAGAAGTTTTGATGCCGAATGTATAATTGAAATATGTCCGAAGTATAAGCACTGTGGTCGAGTGGCAGCGTATCTCGCTTCCACACCACAAGTCCGGTATCTATTCCTGGGCTGGGTAAGGTCGACTCAGCCTTTCATCCCTACTGCAATGGGTCGATAAATGAGTTACAAGTTTACTTGGGGACTTAAGCACTGGGGGTCTCACTTTGGACTGACCACCTGATCGGGACATGTACTCTCTGAGTTTGAGTTTAAGCCCAAAGTAAAAAAATAAAAATTTTGCAGCTTCTATTAACTTTTTTTAATTAAAATTTTGATCATCGATTTTACTAAGAAAATAATGCTAGACAATTTCAATATCATGCACATCTTATAAAATTCCCAGTGTAAACATTTAATGTAAAAAAACATTGAAATCATATTTGATTCTTAAGTAGGAAATATGCAACTATTTAACATTTAATCTTCCTTTTCCAATTCCTACTATTAGCTAACACTCTATAGATTTATTTATTTATTTATCTTAATGTAATTTTCAATCGTTAATAAAATACATTTTTAAGCGCTCAATTGAGCTGAAATTTAATATACATGATTTATTTTAGATGTCAATACAATTTAACTATAATTAATGAAAATTAATTGATTAAAACTTATTATTTAAGGAATTACAAATACACACAGCCACGTTGGCATCATTTTTGGCGACTTAGCGACCATTTTGGCGACTTGTGTCAAAACTTGAAAAGGTTTTTTTTCTCACGTTTTAAAGCATTCAGTTAAACTGAAATTTTATATACACGATTGTTTTGAATGGCAATGAGATACTTTAATGATAAGTAATAAAAATTTTCTTTGTTGATCTAAGTAGGAATTAACTTAATTTTTTTTTATATTACTTGTTTTTACTTCAGGAAATAAAAATGCCTTTCTTCCCCAAAAGTTCACATGAAATAAATATCACACGTTATTTTGTTCATATATACTCAAAAGTTTAATCTCAGTAAAATGAATTTTGTTCATATTTTTTTTTAAATCCTAATCGATAATTCTTATATCTGTATGAACTTTTTGTCGAAAAATACAAAAGTATACCAAATTTTGTTTTATTTAGTCATTAATCCCATGAAAATGGAGTGCTAGAGTGAATTTTAACACATTTTTATAATTGTGCTTAGGTTGGTACCAAATAGCTTGCCATAGCTCATAAAAATCTTTGGCGATAAATAAATGGCATCAACAGCTAATATTTGGCGATAAGCGATAAAAAGTTTAATATATAAATATTTTTTTTTTTTCAATCAAAAGTTTAACAATTGCTTGGAATACAGAAATAGTGTTACTTCATAAAATAATTTCATCATATATTTGATGGGAAAGTTTATTGCAGTAAAAATAATGTCAAGCAGATCTAAATATGATATTAACATGCACAGTAAATTGAATTAGATACATAAGATAACAGATGTTTTATATATAAATATAATTATTACCTTTTTTTTTTTATAGACTTATATCTTCTAATTTTTTTAATAAAACTTCCTATATGATAATGATAATTTTAAATAAATGCGTCTCGAATTTTTTAATTAATTCTTTGGTACTTTAAAGATTTTGTAGGACACTTTGTATGTGATCCAATTTGTATTGAAAAAACAACTTACATTAATTTCTAATAAAGTATAATTTGCATTTTTTTTTATCAAAGGCACCATTGAATGATTTGTCCACTCGAAGTATTTCATAAAAAAAAATTTAATATGCAAATAACCTCTAAAGGCGTATCCAATTTAAAAAATATGCTTAGAATTCTGTTAGAATCAATTGATATACAGTTACATTGGAGAAAAGTGATAATGTAATGATTCAATTATAGAATTAATATGACCAAAACAACCATTTATTTTTCAACAAAATACTCTGAACTCGGTATAGTTCTTTAATTAAAATGGCTTTTATCTCCAATCAAATCTCCTCAGCGTAAAGGTCGTTCTCAAGAATTCCTTTTGAAAACTTAACACCTCACAATCAGAATTTTAAGCATCCATTATGAAAAAAACCTGTACATAAATTTATACACTGCATTAGCTATAATTAAAAAAATGTCAATATCTCTTTTTCCCGTTCGCACAATTACAGTTATCTCCAAGTCAAATTGCGCTCGTTCTGGGAGCGTTTCCTACTGATTTCATATTCCCTGCGCATATTTTTTTCTCGTTTGCAAAAGGCGTGTTCCCTGACGATTCAATGTCAAGTCATCAAACAGCCATCTTGTAGGCGCTCCTATAGACCCTGCAAGAGGCGAAGATGATGGAATTTTTTTTTCCCCTGGCACAGATAGCCATATGCAGCCTTGATCCACATACAGAACAAATAGCCCGGAAAATTAAACATATTTTTTTTTTACATTTCTTTTTGATTTTTTCAACCGGTAAGATAGGATGCTTTTTCTGTGAAAGAAGACGCATAATTTCAAAGACGGCGAAAATCAATCCATCACATGATTTTTAATAACTATTATTTCTCTTTCGTGGTCTGGTTGATCCAGATTAGGGATGGAAAATATTGATGTCTTTTCTTGAGTTTCATCCGCTTGCCTTGAAGATATTGTCCTTTTTTTTAAGTAATTTAAATGTGTTATAATTCAATTAGAATTACAGATATCAATCAGCGCTATTTTTACTCTTTTCGCTAATTCATTACTAGTTCTGAGATTTGACGGGTAATCCGTAAAAAAGGTGTCTGTAGTGTTAAATAAAATATCGCTAGAATTTTTAAATTGATATTATTAAACTTATATATTAAAATAAATTAATTATAAGATTTTTTTTTTAATATTTAAAGTTATTTTTGGAATTTGTGATAGAGTGGATTTAATTTTATAAGAAACATGCAGCAACTGTTGTTATACTTATGTTCGCAGAAAGGTCCAAAGAAATTTCCTTCTAAAATTAAAAAGATTTCAATTCATTGCATTAATTTTAATGATCTGTACTTGGAATTAAAAGAGATTTTATTTTATTTTATTAGGTATTCAATCATTTGAGATATTGCAAATAGCTATCCTTTCTAACTTCATTAGGAATTGTCTCCATGGACATCTCAAGACTTGTTGAGGCCCTGGGCTTATAAACAAATGTAGGCCTGACCCTACGACCTTTAAAAGTAGATAGTTCATGGCATACGTTGTCAAATACTCGTCCAAACATTAACTTGAAACAAACAAAAGTGCATGACTTACAATCACACGAATCATTAAAACCCGTTAAAATTATTCGAATCATGATCTTTCGAGAACAAGCTCATTTGAGAACAGGACGAGGTTCCCACTGAGACCGAGGCCCTGGGCACGGGCCCAGTTAGCCCATGCCTTAAGAAGTGCCTGATTGCCTCTTGTTATTTCTTCAAGATTCAAAATCAATTTTTTCTATTACAATGAAATATAACTTTATAATGAATAGCGTAGTATTTTAATTTTTGTAAATGAAAATTACCATACTTAAATAATTGGTGATATTTTTAAGCATTAGTTATCAAAGAAAACTAACAATAAAAATGTTCGATTCCTGTCTATAAACACTATTTCTTATGGATAAGCATTCAAATTGAAAGAACCAAAGGCAATTCTTTGAATATTTACCTACTTCAATTTTTGATTTAAAAAATATATACTCAACAAGAGCAAGGCAAACAATACACGCGCGCGCGCGCGAAGGGGCTACCGCTTTCTTAGATGGTTAGTTTCACAGAAGAGAAACAAACTTTTTTTTAAAAAAAAGCACTTATTGAAATGGGACATTGCAATAATTTACAGTGTTTCTAAAGATTCTATATTTTCCCAATGACTTTGGTTAATAATTGTCTCTGTTTTGCAGGCGAACATCATGAAAAATGCACCCAGTGCGGCAAAGTGTTTCCAACCTCGGCTAAGAAACTGACCCATGGCTACTGCCAACCTTGCTACCAGAGCAGCAATGGTATTGCTCTTACAAAAAAATACCCTAGTCCGAGCCATGACAGTGAAAGGGATGAAACATCGTCTCCTAACAAAGAGTCACCACCAGATCATCACACGACCATCAAGAGAGAAACCACCCCCACTACTGAGCTATCCGGGGGTGGATCACCTCCTCCTCCACCTCCTATGCTTCTGGGAATGCTGGACGAAGTGATGCTGCGCTACAGAGAAGCTGGGGGTCTCCTTCCACCTTCATTGTCAGCTTTAAGATTTTTGGAAGGCAGCATGCCGGTGCTGTCCCAAAGAAACTAAGGTCTGTTGCTTATACAGGCAAACACCCCCTTCATCTTATGTTCATTCAGAGTGAGACAATTATCTTGACCTTCAGAGATTATGACTATCGTCTGCAGCTGTCGTTTCGATTGCAGATTGCTCAAATGGATTTATTTTTATATATTAGCTTCCCTGTGAACAATTAGATTACAAAAACCTGAGCTAATCAGAAACTAGGATATTTTTTTCCCCTTCACCTTTGAACGATTTGTGGTGCTTCATCTTTATTGCACAGATTGTAAATTTTAGTTATTTTTCTTAGTTGAAGATAATACTTCGACAAATTTAGTATTTTCCTGCAGAGGTCGATTTGATTGGACTGTATAATTTTTCTCAATTAACATGCAGGAAATTGTAAGAAGTGCTAACTATTGATGATGAAAAATCGAAGTTTTTACAGGTTAGCATATGTATATGTCTTCTATAAAATTGCAAACTTTTGTAAAGGAATCAAAACAAGTTATGCAAGAATGTTTCGTATTTGTATATTATAAGTCACCGTGTATATAAAAGTCACTTAAGTGTACTTAACTGCTGTTCCCAATGGAATTATTTATTGAGGTTTAAAAATATAATATATTCCTCATTATTATTCTTTTTATTGGGATTCGCATTTATTTTTAATAATATATATAGTATTGAAACTGTTATATAAAAGAGCAATCGGAATATATGGATATTTGTGTCACTTTTAAATATTAATTAAATTGTATAAGTATTTTAAGGAGTACACTGATTTTTAAAAATATATTACAAGTCTTACATTTCTAACAAAATCAAATTATTTTCATAAATGGATTTAAATTTTATACACTTTATACATTCCAGTATTGTGATAAACAGTGCATTCTGCAACTATTATTATTTAGTATAATTTTTATACATGTATTTTTTACAACTGTTTAAAAAAGTATTCTAATACTTATGCTCAAGAACTTTTCCGCACATTAAACTCGAGATGTTGTTATATCGATGTGTAGTTACATATTTTCTAATTAGAAAAAATTTAGAACTTATATTAGTGCTTCTCAAACTGTGGGGCACGACCCCCTACGGGGCCATGATAACTCTATGAGGAGGGCGCGGGCATACTGAAAAGTCGAAAAAAAATTTTTTTTTTAAATTGTAATTTACTGAAAGTAAACAAAAACATTCTGACATAATAAAAAATAAAACACATATTTACACTGATATAATACATATATAAATGTATCAGTAAGAATTACCAGTTTAATTAATCAGTTCAATAATTACCAGTGACCCTGTGGACTTGTCATATAAAATAATACACAAAAATTAACAATTTTACTCTTCATAATTATTCCCTTAACTACTGATTAAATTACGCAATTCGCGCTCCCCCAATGCCACCGTTTTGCACGTAAGCGCGCGTATGTGATGTATTGGGGAGGGAGAAAAGGAATAAATAAGCAAATAATCTGAAATAAGTAAATTCTTCTCAAGCATTGCCAAGGTCCTTTTACTGTATTCCAAAGTATTCGGAATAATTTTATGGATAGGAATGCACAGAAAAGATCGCACTTCGGCAAGACGCATATATACGTCAGAGGAAACTAGCGTTTTGGCTGAGCGAGACATTTATATACGCCAGTGACACTTAAGAAGTTAAAGTGGTACTGTAGTTTTAGCGTCAAAGTATATTATTATTGAATTCAATACATTGTTATTGTATGGAGAGGGGTCGATGAAAATTATTATTGTGAATATTGGGTCACAAATATTAAAAGTTTGAGAAGCACTGACTTATATAGATATTTTAACTATTAATTTCCATTTCTTTGAAATTCTAAGGTTTTAGTTTGTATTTTTGTTAAACCACAGGAAGAATATCTAACACACCTGTAATCTATAAGATACTGTCATTCAAAAGTTTTTTTTTCCCCTTTGGTTATTTTGTATATTCTTTTTTATAAATCTATTCTCCCCTTCCCTCTCTCAAAGCAAATAAAGATCCATTGGTGTTACTGTAATCAATACGTGTACACCCTTTTCGGAAATTTATTAATGCACGAAATTATTCCGAGCTTATGAATGTATTTTTGATAGGGTCACGCTTTCTACAATCAAAATAAGAACTGTACAAAAAAGTGTTTGTGCCATTTATTTTTATACAAATTTTTATACTCGTTTCTACTGGTTACTTTTCTACTTAATCAAAACTTAGCAGTGGTGTCATTACAATGTAGTCAGGTTACAGAAGCATATTTCGTTTTAGAAATATATCAAAATGCATGAAAATCAAATTTTTGTCGTTTTCAATGTGTGTAATTGAGTTAAAAGAAACTAAAATATTTAATTTAAATTTTAATGATGATGTTTTCATAAACATTTCTTACAAAAAAAAAAACAATGCCTGTCCTTTCATGGCTGGCAAATACTTTTTTTCTAGAATGTTTTATAATCAAAATGTGTGTTTGGAAAATCAGTATTTTTTTATTTTTTTTAAGAATTTTATTTTGCTGTAAATATTATACTTTGAAGATTGTGGTAACGATCTTGAAGCCTTGTTCAAAATCAAAATGTCAATTATATACGACTTTTTTCTGTATTTTCTTTCTTGTAATAGTAATATATCATCTTTTGTCTAGTCAGTATTGAGTTGTTCCAAATGTATTGTATTTTTTTTTTTACTCTGAATTTCTGTAACGAAATGGAAATAAAACTGCTGCTATTATATATCTCGTGGAATCTTGTCATTTTTTTTTTTTTTCAATATTCAAATTATTCTTCAGACGTTTATCGTTATTTTAAGATGTTTACGTTGATATTTATATAATGGAAATAACAACTAGTTTCATTATGAAACTAGTTATTTAAATGAAGAACCTTCAGATGTAACAAACTACTTTATTAAATGGTGTTGATTAATTACATGACTAATTGTTAAATAGTTATGCAATGTGTTTCCTAAATTCTGGAATATATTAACATTGCATGTGCTAAGCTACTTCGATATACTCAGAATGATTGAAGCTATTTGCTAATGGGATTTTTTGAACCTCTAATTAAACTATTAATCATTTGATTGGGCTGCAATTGAGTTATCTGCATTGCATAAATTTATTCAAGTATAATAATGATTCAACAAAATATATAAGTATTCAGAAAATATAATTAACAACAACAAATCGTAAATAATAATAAAAATAAACTGTTCAACTACTTCAAGAACTTGAGAAAAAATGAGTATTAGAAACATGACTAATGTGAGGAAAACAAAAATTGCACCAACTCCAATATTCCATATTGGTCTATTATAAAACATGACGATAACAATTCACCAAGTTGGCGATTAATAGGATCCAAACCTAATATTTATAAATGGTGTAAAAATGGTTTTGTGTTAAGTGAAATTGCATGTTAAAAAAGGAATGCGTACTAATAAAACTAATAAAAGTGCAACAAAAATGTACTGACTCTTAATGGACTTAATTTTAAAAATATATTTTACCAAAAAAAAAAAAAAAAAATTCTTTTTCAATGCTGAAATGTTTATGTTATGAAAGTGTTATGTTTTTGAATGAGGCATTTTTTCTTAAAACATAACACTTTGGTGACTAAAAATGTGGTATACAAAACTTTACGTAAAAAAAAAAAACTAAGTATGTTTCAATTCAAATTCTTATAATGAGTCTGATGAATCACATCTTTAATCATAATTTTAATTGTGTAACCTCCATTTAAGAATATTTATTTTTGTATTTTTTTTCTCTAAATTTATTTTTATTTAGTTATTGGTCTCTTTCATGAATATGCACTTTTTCGTGAATCCATTTTAAAACGAAACTTTAATATTTGGGTGATTTAAGATCTGTGCGGGTCCGAAACAAATATGTCCTTTATTCTATTTCGAAAACTAAGTAAAAATTAGAATTATATTAAAAAAAGCAAGTTAATAGGTTAAAAGTATATAGAAGGTGATTTTTAAAATTAGGTAATTTACAAGCATGTTTAGTAATAATAATAGTTTAATTTTCAGATTTTTTTTTGTCATATTTTGCATGAATTAAATTCTCAAATCAATAAGATTGCTAAAACTCATTTGATTCTTTTAAAAATTAAAACTGTAAAAAAAGAAAAATAACTTGCTTTTTTTTTAATTATAAAATATTCTCTTAGTTATATATATAATGTATCAGCATTGTGAGAGATTTCATGTTTAACCGTTTGGGTCCCAAGCAGCGCGATCGCGCTGTTGAGATTTTATGTCAAGAAAACCCAGTACATTTTGAACAATATGGACAACTGACGGTACGTTACCGGTTGTTGAAGTCTTGCGCTCAGATTTAGTGAAGTACATAACACAGCTCTTTTTTATGTAAATATTCAATATTACATCATAATATTCAATATTACATCATAATATTCAATATTACATCATAATATTCAATATTACATCATAAT
>BMAV01004842.1:174912-199696 GCA_019973955.1 Trichonephila inaurata madagascariensis
TCATAATATTCAATATTACATCATAATATTCAATATTACATCATAATCAATATTATTTATGTAAATATACAATAGGTAAAACAATACTATAGCTCCGCTTGGGATTCAACGGTGTAAAATGAACAAAGTGCTATCGCGCCGCTTGGTATTTATCGACATAAAGGGTCTCAGGGGTGTTAAATTTCTCTAGAGGTCTGAAAATATAAACAATTTTCCAACAGGTATAACTCTTTTAAATTTAAATTAAATTATTCAAATATTTTACACATTATTTATAAAAGAATGGGGCTTCAGAAAAGTATAAAATGTTTAAAATATAATAATAATTTTAAAAATCACATAAGCATATGAAAATTTCATAATAAAAATTAAGTATGCCTTGCGTTGCGCTCGTTATTTTCTAAAATAGTAGCCTCTGATGTATAAAACTTTATAGAGAATTATAAAATGCATATTTTTGAAACCCTACCTAATTTTAATATTATATATCTTTTGTATTTCAAAATATTTGTAAAATATTGCAATTTTTTAAATATTTTTTTAAAAATGTAATTTTTTTTATTTATTAAAATATGTAAGTTATTATTCTACTTATATAAAAATAGCTAAAGTGTAATAAGAATGCATTTAACTTTATAAATCAACTTATAGCTAGTAATTAAAGCTACTATTTTAGAAAATAGCATGCGCGTAAAACTTAATAAATATTTCTTACAGAAAAGTTTCTTATACTCGCATGCTTATAATTTTTAAAATTATCATTATATTTTAAACATTTTATACTTTACTAAAGTCCCATTCCCTTACAAATAACGTATAAAATATATTCGAATTATTTAATTTAAATTTAAAAGAATTATACCTGTTTGAAAATTGTTTATATTTTCAGACCTCTAGAGAAATTTAACTCCCCTGAGACCCCATAAAATAAAAGAAGTGCTATCGCGCTGCTTGGACGCTGCAAGCGCGGTTGCGCTGTTTGGGATTCTTTGACAGTGTGTTTTCAATACCCTCTGGGATTCAAGCGGTTAAAGCTGTTGTCGCCATATGTACAAGAGCGTAACCGTAGCGTGGAGCACATTTTTGGATAGAAAAAATGCTTCAACTTTTATAAAAATTTGTGACATTGTAACTTATGCATTTGTTTATGATAGTGTTTTTAAAATTTCAGAATATTTCATAAATAATTAGTTTTCTCATTTAACATGTAAAGAGGTAGCTCATTTAGCATTATAGTATAAGAGAAAAAATGCGAAACACATTTTATAAAAGAAGAAATGTGTCCAATCGTATAAAAATGAGTAGTATGATAAAATAAGTGATTCTCTACAGGATAGTGAAGCCAGAATTTAATATTAATGTTTGAGTGCTTTTATATGTGAGAAAATATTCATCATTTGAGTCCTATTCTTTAACATTAGCCGAAAACAGTCTTAAAACATGCGATAAACAATATTTCATTAAATATGTTTATGCTTAGTTAAAAAAAAATTTATTGCAGAGACTGCAACATTTCAAATAAATCACTATTGAAATAAACCTTAAAAATGTCATTTGTTACATAAGTAAAGTAGATGGTAAAAAATAAATCAATGAAAAAATATAAATTGAAAGAAATAATGGAAAATACACGATAGGATAAGCAATACCTTTTATAAACAGCTCATTGAAAGAAATCGAATAATGAAACTAAGGAAAAAATCTATCAATTACACTAATTTTTTTCACGCCTTTGCTAATTTATATAATTAAAAAATGTTTAGTAAAGTATAATCATAAAATTTTTTCAGCGTATATAGTACTGATTACCTAAACAGTTTTTCCTACCTTTAGATATAGAGTATTATACTCCGTTCAAAAATGTTTCCTTTTACAAACAGTCCAGTTAACTTTTTTCTTTCGCTTATATTCTAATGGAAAATTACTTAAGCAGCATGCATACGCAATTGAAATAAATAAGTGCGTAAAAATATTGAACAGAGAAATTTCTAAAATTGCGAAAACTTTCTCAGCTGCACTTTGTTCAATCTTATACTTACATTAAAAAATCTTTGTTCTTAGAATCTTCGAAGGAAATGGAATAATGCTGTACTTATTCTAGAGAAAAAAAACATTTCAAAGTGACATTAATTTATTGATCGATTTCCAGATGAGAATATTAATTTTTTGAAAACACGACAACAACGATCCCGCCAAAACTCTGTTGCCTTGACAAAATTCTAATGACAGCCATTTAAGACATCAGGTGATAAACAGATGCAGTAAGTTGCTCTATTAAAAGGAAACTGATCGAGACGGCATTTTTCTTATTTACTTGGCACGTTTTCTTTTCCTGAAAATACTCGGAATAGTCTGTATGGCATATTCATCTCTACTGTATTTGTCTTAAGAATTAAAGTAGAAGCGATACTAGATGATAAATTTTCCTTTCTTAGAACAGAAAAATTTAAATATGCAATTTTTTATCGATTGGAAAAGACTAGAACATATTTCATAATTTAAAAATCTGTTTCTTTATCATTTCTAACAAAGAAATATTGGTCTATTTCTTATCAGGTATACTAAAGACAAATCATTCTGTGAGGAGTTTCCCAGATAGAAAAATGACATCACTATAAATAAATCATTAAATGTACACACCTACATATAGTTCTCAAATCAAATAGTTGTGGTGGTAATATATCAGAGATTACCACCACCTGAGTGCATTCAACCTACATGTGGAACTATATTCTTCCAAATTAAACGCCATTTTTTTAGTAGAAAATAAGTTGTTGTTGTTACTTATGCCCCCCTGATCTACAATAATATCAAATCAAGGTCTACGAAATTCATCGTGGGGGAAGAGCCAGATTTTTACGCCTGTCGTTAGCCTTAGCTTTGAGCACCGTGCAGGTGACAGTACTATTTTGCTCGGTTCCACCCCAATTTTGAGAGAGCACACCCTGAAGGTGGTCAGGAGCCTCCCATTTCTCTTCCCCTTCCACCAACCTCACAAGATTACTTGCGGCTCGACGTCTATTTAGAGTACCCCCATGCCGCGAAGGCACTGTACATTTACAAACATCCATGTCTTCTCCAGGATTTGAACCCATGCCCTACGGCACAGTAGCCACTAATCACTATTCCGGATAGGCGACTAGAAAATAAGTAATAGTCTATTCGGAAACAGGAGTTCGGATTTTCATATGGTTTGCCGTAGTTTGTTGTTTGAATAAAATCCTGGAATTGGGAGGGTATAATATTCAACCAACGAATAGTCCGAAAAGCGTTCTAAAATTGTTTATTAATAAATTAACACATATATATGAAAGCTAATCATTAAATTTACAGTTGCATTTCTGACACCACTTGGGTTTTAGTGAGTAAATCTTCCAAAAACAATCTTATTTTAAATTGATGTTAAACTATTTTTATTGAAGAATATACTTTGAAAAAAAAATTGATAACGATACCTAACATATTCATATTGAACACATTTATCTATTTTTTAAGTCATAGAAAAAGGTATTTGTGTATTAGCCCATGCCATTGACGGCTTTTGACGAATTTCAACAAATTCGCCAGAAAATATTTAACAATTTTCTTAAAAAGGTTGCGGTATGTTGAAAACTCTTTGGTGATTAATTTTTGACCTGGGCTTAAGGAGTAAGTACTTGTGTCTTCTTCACGGAATTAATATAAAAAAAAATATCACTTTATTACCTAATAAATAAATAATAAAAAGTAGTAAATGTATAAAAATAACTACCGCGTCGTTTTCTATTGTATATAATTTTTGCACATACGTGTGTTTGCATTACATCAAAGATTTTGTGTTCTTCGATTTTTTTTTTTTTTATTAAGTTTCAGTATTATCACGTGAAAAATATGCATTTATCAATAAAGACATAGAAATGCTGCGAAGATGTTAAATTACCAAAAAACAAATACTAATATTATTTCTCAGAACTTAACATGTCTTCAAAAGCGTCTCACTAATGAAATTTTAACTCAACAACTTAATTAAGATGCTGTAGAACATAACTTTGAATCAAAATCGAATGTAAACGACTATTTATTTTGCCATCCAGGCATATAAATAAAGATGCTAATTCTTCGTAAAATTTCTGCCTTAGAGGTAGAATGACATTAATTTACTGATCAATATCCAGATAAAAATACAATTTTTTTTCTTCGGGGGAAAAAAATTCCACAAACAACTCGATTCCGATACATCTTTTTATCCTTGATAAAATTCTAATGAGAGAACAAACCACTTTTGCCATCCTATAAGCAATAAACAGATGCAATCAGACGTTCTATCAAAAAAGGAAGCGATCTCGGATTTTTGTTTTTATTTTTCACATCTCCCGTTCTCAATCCCATTCCATCCTCCATTTTTTCTGCAGCATCATTACTCGCTGCAAAAAAACGTGGAAAGAAATCTTCGACCTTAACACTTCCCTCTACATTTTCTGCTTCCAAGGTTCTCCGTTCACAAGTGACCACTCCCAAAGAGAAGACAGCACCGAGAATACTTTTAAGAAACGTACCGAGGCTGCCAAGGTCGCAATACCTGTTTACAACTGTCCATTCGAGGCCAGAACAGATTTCCTTTTGGTATTAAAACATAGCCATCGATCTCCGCGCACTGTTTCCGAGGTGTGTCCACTCTCAGAACATCTCTCACACGGGTATCTCGTGAGATTTTTTTTTTATTATTATTATTAACATATTCGTCCTTATCGAAATGCAATCTGCTCTATCGCTCAAGCCATCGCGATTCGGATTTCGGTAAGTTATCAGATCTAGACTAGATTCCCACTTGGAGACTATTGAAATACACGAGATGAAAAAAAAAAGCAAGATAAAATAATCTTTATAAATGAATATATAAAATTAAAAAGAAAGAGAGAGAGAGAAACCAATATCCCGAGACCGCTTTTCCCATTCAGAGTGAGAAATTGCTTTTAAGAATTACGGAATACCTACACACAGGAGCTTTCTGTAACTTCTGAAAACTTGCAACAAGATCTCTTTTGTGATTTCACCTTCCCATTTCTTTAATTCAAGGCTGGAACGCAGGTCTGTAAATTACGTCCGAGCGAGAAAATGAGAAAGTTATTGTGTGTGGCTAAATTATTTTCTATTGGGAGGGAAATGAAATTATAATTCATACATCAATCATTGTTGAAATTATTTTCGCTTTTGATGAAAAAGCATTAATTCAACCTGCATGCTGTACAGCAAGAAAGCTTGTTTCATAATCTGTCCATAAAAATTTTCCTTATTATCATTATCACTCAGAAAGATGCTGCTTTAAAAATATCAAATTTTCCAAATGACCTCCAAAGATATCCAATACACTTCAACTGATGAGATTATTATTCAATTTACAGGTTATATGGGATTCAAAGGTTTTTTTTTAAATGGACACATTCTTATATAAGTCGTTACAGAATAACATTCAATTGATTAAAATAGCATTTACTAAGTATATATTTCAGGAAAATATCGTTAAAACGCAGAAAACATATTTTGTTTTCAGCAAATAAAATGGTTCCTCAATCCTACCTCAAAAAATTGAATAATGAAAATGGTCAAAAGTAATTGTTAAAAGGACCCTAATCATATGTTCGGTAAAATTAAAAATGTCTATTGAGTCATTTTCGTTGAATCGTTTGGCTAGAAAATGAAAAATATTTATTAAATTGTTTTAAATCTTGGTTGATGAAGGTTGTGTTGCAAGACATATATTCTTTTCTCTTTTTATTAAAATGTATATATAATTCTTTTAGTGGTGCACACAAAGGGGGTGTCCTAGGGGTTCGCCTCCCCCATAGCCCTTGATTTTTTTTTCGCTTGGTTACAATCCTATGCAGTGGCGCCCACAGGAATTTTTCAAGGGGGGGGGGGGGCCCCGGGGTCAGAAGTTCACCATTCTTGTATCATGCTTCTTTTGATTTTGTCGGTTTCCGGGAACAACACACAGTAAAAAACTAATTATTTAATAAATAATTAGCATTAATTAATAAAACTAATCATTAATAACAAATACTTAATTAAATTTTACGTACTATATACTTAGAAATATAATCAATTGGAAAAAATCAAGGGCTTTGTGGGGGGCCGGGCCCCAGGACCCCCCCTTGTGTGCGCCACTGATCCTATGTATATATTACGTAAAATTTAATTATGTATTTGTAATTAATAATTAATTTTATTATATATTAACGCTAATTATTTATTCAATAATTAATTTCGTATTGCTTTTGTTCCTGAAAATCGACAAAATCAAAAAAATATGTTAGGCAGCATATTGGAGCATACCAAAATGGTGGACTTTCAACCCTGGACCTCCCCCCTTGAAAAATTTTTTGTGCACTACTGAACTCTTTTTTTTATTTTTTATTTTTTTATTTCCACAATACCCAGGTTACCAATCTAAGATTGCTGACGATCACCTGAAACTTTTTAAATTCGTTAGAAGGATATCGCATTGTGTTACAGTTATGTTAATGTTGGTCGCTTGATAATAAGGCTACTTTTTGATCTAGTTCATATTCCGATGCATCTTATGTTACCCTGTTTGTGGTCGGGTTTTCACCTTGGAAATAATTCGATTGAAATAATTTTTCTAAGAAAGCTTAGTGGAAACCTTAACGATGTTGTTTATACAGACCAGTTGTTCGCATATTTAATGCTGTAAAATAAAAACGATTCACTGTTGCTGTGTAATCTGAAACAACACACAATGTAACTCTTTAAAACCAAAAAGAAGAGTGAAAAAAAAAAATTCATCATAACCAATTTTAACAGATCGAGTTGACAAAAAAAATAAATAAAAAAAGCACTTCTCATTTACCTCCAACACTTTTAAAAGATACAAATGAATAATATGCATCATTACATTTAACAATCTCCCTGAAATACTTCCTGTACACCTTTGAATGAAAAGTCAATTACCAAAACACATACAAAGAAAGAACCTCGATGTTATACAATATTACCAGTCTATGAAGTCACTCTTTACAATTAGACGATAAATAGTCCAATGTCTAAGAAAGGAATTAGCAATGGTCGAATACAATAGTTTTTCGCCCAGACGCACAAAAAAGGGGCCTCCTTAAGTGCTAATTTACATATTTAACGAAACACTGGCTTCGTGATTTCCTCCTCCTCGAGGATTGAGTTCCGTAAATGGATGGATACTGTTTGCTCATTTCGGACAGAAAGTTCACGACTGTGTGTCACGATATCACCATGACCTCGATGGTTGCTGAAATGATAATTGTATGACGTTTCGGCTTTTGTGAAAACATACTTATCGCTTGACCCTGCGATCTTGAACTTCACCACCCCGATTCAATAGAAACCGTTATCTGCCAATTAAACAGAAAATCGTGAACACCTGTGGGGTTGTCAGCTCTTTGATTCTGTATTGGGAAGGATGTAAGTGCTACTGGAAACGAGTTCCATGTTGCCGGGGGAAGCTGAATTATATTTTTTTTATTAATGACTCATTTATACTACATTAAAATCAAAATAAGGTATTTAGTAAGGTAATTTAACAAGAGAACAGACTCAAATCACAAGACTGTTTCGTCTAAAACTGCAAGGAACGAGCAAAAACAAGAAAAGCAAATGCTATATACCAAGCTGATTGTGAATAAAAGGGCTTAATTCGATTTTCAACTATGATCTCACTGAAGTTCAGTAGCGTAACGCAACCCCCACATTGCGGCGGGGGGGGGGGGGGGAGGTATTCCTGAGGGCCCAAAGTCTGACGGACTCCAAGTACGTATTTGGGTTTGGGGTTTAAAACCTGACTTTGCAGGGGAGGGGCTAATATTCTGCGTTACGCCACTGCTGAAACTACACAATAAACTGTTTGCTACAGGCATTATTTGAGATCAAAAATGGTGATACATATAATTTTTATTATTATATCAAGCTCCATTTATAAGTCACAAAAGCAATCACTTTCATCCAATAAATCACGGGAATGGTCATTTTCCTCTAATAAGTCACGAAAATAATTGTTTTTTCTCTGGAACAGTCACTTTTTCCTCTAAGTCACATAAGCAGTCATTTCCTTCTAATAAATTACATAAACAGTTATTTTCCTTTAAGTTACGTAAACATTTCTTACCTCCTAATAGGTCTCATAAACAATCACTTTCTTCTAATAAGTCACAGAAAATGAATGGCCTATGAAATCTTCTTGATCATGAGTATCTACGTATAGAGGAGAGTCTGGTATTATAGTATCTGGTATTTCGGCTGTTTGTAGCTGCTAATGCGTGGGAAAAGCCTTGATGTACTGAAGAAAGACTCTTAGGATGCATTGTAGTGAGAGTTGACCACTTGTTGTCGCCATTCCACTCGCTACAGAACAGTGTATTTTGCTATTTTCAAAACAATTTTGTAAGTTCTCAAATATTTTAACCTACTATAGTACACATGTGACTTGAACATTAAAGTTAACCATAATGTATACTAAGAGAATTGTAGTTTGTAATAAAAACTGTGGTTCTTTTTTTAGCTGAAAATATTTTGTTCTTAAGTTTAAAGATTCATTTTCCAAAATGGTTTGTCGGGTGTTATGTGGAACACTAGATTAAGTGATGAAAACGACACCTAAACTGGCACTCCACACTTTTCCTCCATGCCAGCGCGAAAACTTTGAGTTCGTCATATTTAACATACATCGCTTCTTCTACACCAGTACTCTTCAAACTGTGTTCTACGGAACCCTGGAGTTCCACGAGTCACAATAAAAAAATCAAGAAGAAATAAACATGTATGCAAAGTTTATTCACGTTCTCTATGAAGTTTGTATAGTTACAAGTATCTAAAGCTCACCCTATTCATTAAAACTGAAAATTTTATTTATGTATAATGACTTTATTTTGCAACACTTTTACCACTGCTCGACACGGTGGCTCTTCAATGGCATCAAGATTCAAATCTCCAGCTTGACAAAATTAACGACCATTTATTTGACTCCCGTGGCCACAAACCACCTTAACCTCTGATATTTACATTTTACATACAACATTTTTGTGAAATAATTATAATATCAAAGGAAACCCATGCCTATATTTTGCAGAATTTTCTTTGTTTTAATCTTCAATACATGAGCTTCATTCGAAAATACCACTTTAAATTTAGATGGTTATTTATGGGTTAGAATTATTTTACTCTACCAATCAGGTTGCCAAAGCCTCATAAGATTCCTTTTAAGCTAAAGTCTAACCCTCTGACCGGAACATCATTTTTTTATCGCACTGACAAACATCCGTCTTATAGACGGGTAGGTAATTTTTTTTGAATTTTATTACCTTAAGGGCTATTTTAAATCTCCTTATAGCTCATGAAATGAGTATGGCTCAAATATGATGCGTGGGGTTAAATCAAGCACAACAATAGATTTTTATCACTAGAATTATGACTAGTACTTTTATAAAAACCGATTAAAAATTATTTATATTCATGTAAAAGTAATTAAAAATAACAATGCCAAACATGAAAACACTATAGGAATATCTGTCTGATAAACGGTGATAGATCAGAAAAATCACACATATCGTGAGTTGAAAAAAATCGACAAGTGCCACCACGTGATTCTCTCACTGGGCAGAGTCCAATTGAAGATGTCAAGGTAGCCCACCCCGAAAATCACACCACAGCATTATTTACAGGCATCAAAGCAAATCATCCCCGTCTGAGAGACTGATGTTCCGGTCAGAGGGTTAACCTGAGTGGGTGTGTGGGGGGATGCTTTTACATCTCTTCGGATAACCTAACAGTTATTTAAAATGGTATGCATTTCAGGAAATAATGAATTCACAGTGCACAAATTCCATGTTTTCCTCCCTCCTCTCATTCGTTGATTATTAAAAGAACGACATATCTGAGACTCTATCTTTCTTCTGTTTCCAAGTTAATTATTTACTTTTTGACAGAAATTTTAGCGTTTTTCTCTCAAACTTTCATTCAAAAGCTGCTATTTTGCTGGTAAAACATTGTATAAAAACAAGTCTGAAAGAGAAATTATTATCTCGACATTTTCCACCTGTAATATATGCCATCAAATTAAATTCTTAATAACTCCTGCTGAAACAAAAGAAAATATACCAACACCAGATACCTCGCGAATTTAAAGCTTATATTAATCTCAAACACCTGCATTTTTAATCTTGTAATTAAAGATTTTAACAAGAATAGTAATTTACTACAACTAATTTTCACTTTATGGAAACAAAGAACGCTGTACTGCCTGGAAATTAAGTAGTTTTTCCACACAAAGCCTAATATTCTACTCAATAAAAAAAAAGACAGAAGAAAGCCCTTCCCCCAAAGATAGGTAAAAGCTTCATAATTTACTCTGTTTAAGACATCATAATCGGTATTATAAGCACTGAATGAAGATAGATTAAAGCTCCCCAAAGCCGCAAAACTTGAAAACAATGAGCGTAGAGAACATAGCCTGACCCCTAAATCTGCTATTCCCAATAAATCAATATTTTGCTAGAGCTTTAACGTTAAAATATATATTTACCACCACGATTCCTGCTTAATACTTCACGAAACAAGATTTTTTTCCCATTTTTTTCTTACTATCGTGCCAATTATGTATAAGGTGTTGGAACATTTTAACGACCAGGAAAAAAGCTAATGAAGTGTTGTGTAGAGATTTATAAAAGGTGTGATTATTTTTTTTTCACTCTCTATTCACGAGCATTGACCGGTGATTATAATGAGAACCATCACTGTTGCCACCTTGTGAAAATTTTGAAACAAAAACATTTTTTCCACGTTCCTAGCTCCTTTCGAGGGGAAATAGAAAACTAATGATCCGTGAGGTTAAAAGCCTTTTTATTAATTTAAGATTAATATTGGGTTTTTTTTAAAAAAATATTTCATTAAAAAAATTACAAACATTGAAAATAATGAGAGGATATATTTCATAGAACTATTCAGGCATATTTTTATTATGAAAAATTTGTTGGTATATGCGACGTGAATTTTAATTGCATTGTAGCATTAATATCGTTTATATATGCGCGTCCATATAAATTGTTTTAATTTCTATGATCTTCTCATGAAACTTTTATTATAAATAACCTGTATTTATTATTATTTATCATATTATTGTGTAATATGGTTAATTATAATGGATTACAAAGGCAATTACAGAGGAAGTTCATCGCCCGAAAATTTCATATGTCATGAGAATTTTTTAAAGAAAATAAAATTAAGACAGAACAAAGCTTAATAGATCATTAGCTTTAGTTTATGTTCCTAAAAGATCATTAAATTGAAAATCCTTTCAGAAGAGTTAACTTTTAAGTTATTTCTGAATTTTAAAGTATATTACATTTTTATTTGATTAAGAACTCTCATACAAAATCCAAAAGCGACAAAAAAAAAAACACCTTTAATAATTTTATAGAAAATAGGCGTCTACAAGTTTACAAATTTTAAGTATGTTTTCTTGCGTATTATTGTTATTTTTCATACTTTAATTTGTTTTATAACCCTATAATAAATATTATTATTTAAGTATATAACATTTTATACAGCACTTTTTGCTTCCATTGCCATTTTTTTCTTAAGTTTCTCTTTCTAGTTCTCTAATTCTTAATTATATTCTAAACATCGTTATTTTTAATCAAAACAATTATTACTCGTATCGCAAATCTTTTATTTTATTCAAAAAAAATATTGTTTCGCTCATTTCATATAAGTATTCGCAAGATTTTAATTAATTTTCTTCGCTTTGTAATTTGTGTTTCTGCGAAATAGCGTCACACTTGTTTTGAATTCACTTTAAATGCTACTATTTTTCATGACCATTAATGAGCAATTATGACGAAAGGAAATTATTATAGTTTCCAAAAAATTCCAAACAAAATTATTCTTAATGTTTTCTTAGCTCTTTCGGAGAGAAAACAAATTACTGAAACTGGAAAAGGAAAGTATTTTTTTTAAAGTTTAAATTAAAAGGGTTGTAGAGGTGTTGTAACAGTTCTTTTACACAAACTTTTTCTTTTGTCTTAAAGATTTATTTGAAATATTTAATTTCAACTTCCACAGATTCATTACGATTTTCTTCAGAGAATGTGATTTATACCTGGATCACCTTGCTCAGAAATGTCGATTTAAAAACATTCTTAAGTTTTACCATTTCTGACAAGAAACCATTTTTGTGTTGTTGTTGCTCTCATGTCACCTGTCTGACTTGGTCAGATCGAGGCCCACGAAATTCATCGTGGCAATGGCCTAGAATTACGCCTGTCGTTGGCTTTTAGCCTTGAGCACCATACAGGTGACAGTACGATTTAGCTCGGAGAAATTCCCGAAGGAACGATAGATGGCGACTCCACCTATCTCCACCTCCACAATTTAGGCATGAAACTGAATTGGAGGGAAACTTTCTCCAGTTTCCTGCACTCGTGATTCAGCCCACAAGACTTTCGGACCCACTGATTTAACGAGCACGTGCTCCGCGTGTACTCGGATGGTATTTGGTGGTACGGGCATCGAACCCAGGCCTTCCGGTCCGGAGTCTGGTGCTCTAACCACTAGGCTACCCACGGCCGAAACCATTTTTAATCTACACTGGTATTCAAAATTGAGAGAATTTTAAGATTTGGATGATTGTCTGAAGAACTGCTGGACAAATTTCAATGAAATTTGGTGTGGTCATAGAGTTAATATAATGCAAAAAATACCATTCATCAGTTATAATACACATGCATGATCACGCCTAACACTCAACAGAGTTGGAATGTATTAAACAGCAGTTTCAGAATGTAGCAAAAAAGAAAAAAAAATGTTTAATGAAGGGTACGGTCCCTTCCTTCAGATGAACAGGCACCACACCGGGATTTTGTGCGGGAAAAGAGGGAAATTTACGAGTTCCTATGGAAATTAATCCAACTTAATCAGCAACTCTGTTTTCAGGTATTGGGTGGTTCTCGAAAGGGGGGGGGGGGGGGGGGTTAATTTACTTCCTCACAGCGTTTCATGCATGATCTAACGCAGGAGTGTCAAACTCGTGGCCCACAGCGAACATTTTTGTGACCAGGCCAATATATCCCCATACAATAATACATAACAAATTTTTTTTTAAAATTCTACCGAAATTAGAAAGATACCGGCAGAAAAGAGATGTCAAGTGTCAGAATATAAACATTGATTTTTTTTGTGCTTTTACATATGTTTATTATAATGTATTATTCGAAATACATCTATGTTTCTTTTTTGCGGCCCGCCTAAAGTTAAACCTTGTTTGTTTGGCCAGAGTTAGAGTTTGACACCTCTGATCTACAGGACTGAGGCCGGGAAATCTAACTGGCCAATCCATTCGGCGAATATCCTCACTTTCTAGAAATTCGTCGACTAGGTGAGCTGAATGTGGTTTCATGCTGTCATCCATTAAAATAAAATCAGGGCCAACAGCCCCGTGCAAAGGAAAACATATGGCTACAAGACTTCATCCCTGTACCTCGAAGGAGTCACAGGGCCTCTTTCAAAGGCATGGAGGCGTGTACGGACATCCAACGTGATGCCTATCCAGTCCATCAAGCCTCCGCTGCTGCCTCGATTTTTTGGACATTGAAAGGTGTGTAACTGGTCTTTCACTCTCCCCAAAAGAAAGCACGGCGAGAATCACTGGTTAGGCTAAACCAGGACTTATAAGAAAGGACGGTCACCCATTGATCCATACTCCAATCTCTATGATCTGTGTTCTTTTAAATTGAATTAAAGCCGTCTAAAATATAAACAATTCACGTCCCACCTTCAGCAGGCCGCTGTACATTATCAAACGTTGACCGGACCGCGGCGATAAAAAGGTTGGAGAGCACTGTTGTAGAGAGATTACTGTGATCAAGAATTATCCTTTCATCCGACAATCCGAAAACGCCAAAGGAAAAAAAAATATTATAAAAAGATAATTTTATATTTATTATAGACAAGGTACTCTGGAACTTAATTTTGCTTTATAAAAATGTATTTGTGTGTGGGAAGCGTATTAAATTTTTAGAATTTTTGAATCTAGTTGTAGAACTTTTACATAAATATGTTGAGTGAGTGAGTGAATATTAACGTCGCACTGTTCTCTTACGAGGGCTTTTGGCGACGGACCTCGTCATTTTGAGCCATGGTTAACTGACGAGGACGACACATGAGCTGGCAACCCCTTCTCCTAACTACCCCACTACACCAACGGGAGGACGTTTGAGCTCTCGACAGATTTAACGGGCATCACTTCCCTACACGGTGGGTCTTCAGTGGTACTAGACTCGAACTTGTGACATCCCAGCCATGAGTCCGTTACCTTGACACTAGGCTAAAGCGGCCTCATAAATAAGTATGATGAGATGCAGCTTATGGAGAAAAGAATCCTGACATATCACCTACAGTAGATAACCCAGCACATCTTACTGAACGACATTTTATATCTTATAACCCTCCTACTGTTGCGACACGTGAACCTACGAGACAGTGCAAAGTTTATTGTTCAAAAAAGGACGCAAATGGTTTAAAGATAAGGAAGGGAACCCATTTCTTGTGTAATGATTGTGAAGGTTTATGCTTGGAAAAGTGTTTTTAGTTATACTACACAAAACAATTACTGAGCTACTAATACGTATTCACTTTTAGTTATTTTTATTTTATTATTTCGTTATAAAATAATATGCTCCATCAGAAATTAACTTTACTACTACAACCTCAAGCGTACATCCAGTTACTACAAAACCTTCAAAAATTTTATGCATATTATTCAAAATATCAATTTTTAATTATTAAGTATATTTTATTTTGTACTAAGCATTTAATTTTTGCAATAAAATTTTTTGTCAATTTATGTATCCAAATCATACTGCTACAGAGTCTATCTGAGTAGTCTAAGCAAATCCTCTTGCAGTGGAACCCAGGACACAGCGATATAACTGCTAATGAGTTTGCGGACCAACTAGCAAAGAAGGGAGCTTCCATTCAACAAATAGCAAGGAAAGCTGTCCTCTTTACCAGTGCTAATTGTATTACTAAGAAAAAGTTGAATGATCTCTCTTCAAGACAATACGCTGAGAGAAATTCCAAAAAGATCTGGTGAAATAATCTTAAAGATCTTCCCATGTGGCCAAGACGTAACGCAGTTGCCGAGTTTCGTCTGACCACTGGACACGACTATCTCCTGAAACATCTACGTAAAATTTATGTTGTCCTTTCTGCATGCTTTGCGATTTTTGGGAGGACATGGAGGCTGACCACATTCGCCACTGCTCAGCGCTAGAGGGCTCCTCTTTGTGCGACCTTTATTGGCAAGCTAGGGACTTATTGGGTTCATAGACTTTTCTCGACATTTTTATTATTTTTTTCCTTACTTTGTTGATTTCATCTGTTTTTGTTTTTTTATTCCTATCCTTTTGTGGTGCAGTGGTCTTCTATAACCCTGGCCATTGGAAATTAAAAAAAAATCATCGAAATACCTTAGTTAAAGGGTTAGCCTCAGGCGAGTCTTGCGAATTTTGAAATTTCCAAACAGAAAAACGAAAGACATAAAAACGAACAGGTGTCAAAAGGGCATTTCAAAGGACAATAAAATGTAAAAAATTTAACAAATATGTATTAAAATATTTCATCAGCAAACATATTCTATTGTTGAATACCTCTGAAATGTAAGTGGCTGGATGGAATGATATATTAGTTAAGATTTGTAAGAAATGTATTGCATGCACGAAATTCATTCTTTACGTACTCTAAATTAAAGCATAAATTAAAATTTCGGGTTATAATAGCATGAATTTTACGCCACAGAATTAACTCACGATAAAGATTCATTAATTTTAAGCGATAGAACTTTTCAAGAAGTTCATAATTATTTATAATTATGATCATTATATAAAAGTTTAATTCATTTTAATTTATGTTTGCTTAATCTACAAAAAAATCAATTTCCGCAAACAAAAACCCCTTTTTTCTCCCCCCCCCCCTTCCTTTTTTTTGCTCGATTCGAATTACACCTCCATTTGGAACTGAATCAAACTATTACTGAAAAACTTGAGTAATAATCATGTAATAAATTTACAAAACCATTACCCACACACACACTATAAATCAAATAATAATTAATTAAACGTAATGAAATAACGAGAGATAATTGGATGAAATAACGTATGAATAAACAAGTACAGATTATCATTTGGAATTAATAAAGAAATACAACGCCACTTGCGCAATTATTAAATGCCTTTAAAAAAAACAAAAACGGTTTTCCCAAGCCCATTACTTACAAGTAAAACTTTTCAATTTACTCAACAACAATGGACAAACTGTTAAATTACGGGAAACTAATAACAGCAAGAAACATTTCTCATTCCGGACAATTACCGTTAAAACACATTTCCAAGCAACTTAATTAGAAAGTGTTAACCAAACCCTATACTTTTATTATACAATAAATTCCTTGAACCATACCGATTACGGTCATGACCACTACACTTCGGCATGTTTCCAATTATTTTTCGTTTCTTCCATTTCACTTCACTTGAAAAGCGACCTTCAATTTCGTGGTGTTACACAGTCCGCGGTAACCTTTTCCCGTTCCCCCGTTCAAAAAGTCTTTCAACCCTTTTGGCCAGTTGCGAAAAAGGCGAAGTAGGCCAGAAGTCTTTTGGAAGATATTTGTTACTTGGAAGAATGAAAATGAAACATGGTGTTTAGTCTAAATAGCGCAGTTTTTCTGGAGCCGTTGCGTTGAAGAGGTCCGCTAATTGCGATGCTTTGAGAAATGAAATTTTACTCGGACGGTTGCGAAAAAGGATTTGTAAAGGATTTACATCTATAAAAGGGAGTGCCCACAAATTGAAAGAGGAAAAAGCTTACTTAATTTGCTCTACTGTGTGCGATTAGAGAAGGTTCATTAGTGGAAAGTGCTCGTAAAGTCAGTCGTTATTCTAATGAAAGAAATGTCATTATTGCTGTGATATTAAGCCTTTCTTTGATATATATTATGAGATGATTTTACTTTTGTTCGTAGTAATGTTGGATTTTAATTATTCTCTTTGTTCCTGATAATGGCTGCCTAAATTATCTTTTGATTCCGCATTTATACATTACTGAATTACCTTTTGTTAGATTTAATGTGTAATGCGTGTTTATTATTAATGAATAAATATAAATACAGAAGTTCTTTACAGGAAATAAAGGACCAAAAAATTAACTACAGAACTATTATCAGTGGCATAACAGAGTATTAGGGCCTCCTGCAAACTCAGGTTTTGGACCCTAAGCCCAAATACGTACTTAGCGTTAGTCAAGCTTTGGAACCCCCCCCGCAATGTGGGGGTTGCGGGGATGTACGTTACGCCACAGACTATGACACTTGCATTACTGTGGTATTTCGTTTATTTGTTCATTCGTTTATTTTTTACCTCAGTACCGAAGTGGTCATTGTCACAAACTCGTGGCCGACGTTTTTCAGTTGTGAGTTCGAGACCTGGTGTTACTGAAGACCCGAAGAGGAAGGGCTGATGCACGCTGAATCTGTCTGGACTAACTTCCCTCCCCCTCGCTGATGTAAGGTTGGCTTCTCGATGAAGAAAACATTTCGCCACTCCTATTCACAAGTGCACCCCTAAAATGTAGCAAGATCATTTCATCTGACATCACGCAGACAACCGATGGCCATGAGGAAAACAACATCCACCCCCCCTGCGAGCTGAACCTCTTGTGAAATTCAAGGTGTAGGAAAGGACCACCCACACCTCTGGAGAGTGGAGAGAACAATCTGCCTGAAACACTCGACAAGAAACTGTGTGTTTTGGCTCCTCCATCACCAATAGAATCTTCTGCAGAATTGAAATATTCAATAATTTGAATAACGTGTATATGAATGTAAATAGTGTAATTAATAACTGTAGACGTAATAAACCAATGATTTAATTTAAGTCTGATGCTACTCATTCATTTTCCCAAATCACCACAAGGCTCAAAGCTCCAGAATTAGTGTGGAGATTTGGAGAATTAGGTACCAGTAGTACTGTTGTCCTGATCACTTGATAGATGCTCGTTGCCACTAGCCTTTGTGTCACCTTTAAAGTACAATGTAAATCAAATCAAATTTCTTACTACGGCCAAATCTATTTTTTCAAACCAATTAAAACAGAACTTAAATTTTAAGCACCGAAACTTCATTTTCCTACATCATATCTATTTATTAACTGTTTCTTCAGATGCTTATATCTTCACGACGATAACAAAGGGTTCCCTAAGTACATGCAATTAAGCCTCATAAATTTAAATTTCTGTCCGAAGCTGTCATCCTATATTCTGTATCCACGCCAACATGAGGACATTTAATTCTTTCAGATTTACCGTGCAATCAACCGCTCTACACGAAAAGTCCTGAATGATATCAGGATTTGAACACGCGTGTCTGTTAATAAAATGGCGGGAATGCACTCAACGCGAAGACCATTAGGCTACCACGGCCACTAATTTTTTGAATGTTAATTTTCTAAATTGCATTGTCTGACTGATTGATTTCTTATTCACGGCTTGCTTTGAAGCTACACGAACATTTTTACTGAACATTTTTACATAAAGAGATAGTAATAGAGCTCTATACCGTAAAAAGTTTTAAAAATCAGGTATGAGAAGCGCATGAGTGGAAATTTTTCTTACTGTACTATTTCGCTAAAACATTTCATTAACAGATATTTATAGTGTCTTATATGGTTTACTAAACAGAAAGGAAATGCATTTAGCTTCTCTTACTCTTAAGGTATCCGACTACGTTCGGAACCGTGATTTTGCAAAAGCGCGTAAATGAATAATTTTCATGAAATTTAGTGTCACTTGGATTAGAATACATGTATGTAATTGTTTTAAGAACATTTTGACAAAACAAATTATTTAAATACAATATTTTGGCAAAAAACTAACTTAGAATAATCTTTTTTCAAAATGTTCTCCTTTTGTGAAAAATGCTTCTATTATAATAATATTTTGCCTGTATATAGCTCATACCTCTCTACAGAGGCTCAAATAGAATTTTTGAAAATTCACATTAGTTTCAGAATTACCACCCATTGAAATATATATAATTATTGGCCTTTTTTCTTAAAATTTCTCCCCTCTGTTGTTGTAAAATATGGATAAACCCCCTTCTAAGTTATATATTTCAAAAATTCTAGTTGAGTCTCTGTAGAGAGGTCTGAGCTATATACAGGCAAAATATTATTATAATAGATGCATTTTTCACAAAAGGAGAACATTTTGAAAAAAAATTATTCTTAGTTTTTTGCCAAAATATTGTATTTAAATAATTTTTTTTTGTCAAAATGTCCTTCAAACAATTTTATATATATATTCTAATCTAAGTCACACTAAATAGCATGAAAATTATCCATTTATGCGCTTTTGCAAAATCACGGTTCCGAACGTAGTCGGATACCTTAAGGTAGGAATGGGCATTAAGGCGATCGCGGTCGATCGGTAGATTCCCAAGACATTTTGAGGGTGACCTCCTTTACTAAGATTTGCATAATAAAAGAAAAATATTATGGAACATCGACGCCAGCTAGACTGGAGAGACTGCTTTTCACAGTCGATGTGACTGTGTTTAATTAAGAAAATGATTCAATAAATATATAGACCACCCATGCACCTTCATTGGAAGAGCTTGATGACATTTAACACGTTTACTGCCGGCAGTAGGGATAAAAACCGATCACAGTGATGCCAGCCATAGAAATGAATAGAATGAATCGACTGAAGGTGAGAATATATATAGATCCTAGCACCTCCCACGATAGCTCGGGATTAGCTGTTGAGACATCCCACACCCCACGCTTCCACGGGATTAGGTACTCAAGTTAATTGTTGGGTTGAGTTAAGTTCGAGTTGATATTCCGCGATGGCGCAGGATCGGCAGCGAAGAAATGTAAGTACATATGTTGGTTTCAGATTTCTCGGTTTATGTATGTTCTTTGCTCACTGCATTGAATGCGTCCACGCTCCGCGGTCCAGCAATCGGTGATGGTTGTTCAAGCATTCAAATTGACAATTTTGTAGTTTCTGCGTTTTTCTACTAAAAATAGTAATCTGTCATATTTTAAAAGAGGGGTAAAATGTCGAAAACAAGTGTTAAGAAAAGAAAACATACAATTTTAATGTAGAGTGGCCACACCTACGCCACTAGGTGGACTGCAACACCTCAAAACAGCGTTTCTCAAACCGTGGGGCGCGCCCTCCTGGGGGGGGGCGTGATAACCCAGCCAGAGGGCACGAGCTTATCGAAAGTCGAAAATAATTTATTTAAAAATAATATTAATTTACTGAAAGGAAGCAAAACAAAATACATTCTGCTTTAATAAAAAATAAATACGCATTTATAATGATATATATTTATCAATATATCAGTACTGCTCAATATATTTGACAGTTAATTTAGCGATACGAAGTTAAGAACAAGTTTAATAATTACCGGTGACCCCATGGGCTTGTCATCCATAAAATTATACAAAAAATTTAATACTTATCTTGATCATTTGTTACGGTTTCTAATTAAAGTCGCATTGTAGCTTTACGTTGAAGTATAATATTATTGAATTCAATACATTGTTATTGTATGAATTGGGGAGGGAGGGGACGAAGAAAATTATGACTGAAAATTGGGTCGCAAATATTGGAAGTTTGAGAAGCACTGCCTTAAAAACATTAGAAGTAGCCCGTAGAAAAGTGCACCCATCCCTGTCAAAAGGAAAAGAATACAGGAGTGCCAAAAATATTTACATGAAAAAATGTTAACAAAAAATAAAACTACGCTCAATTTTGTCACCCAAAACGTACTCCTTAAAAAAACATAAGTATTTGTCACAAAAATAATATAAAATAAATAATTAAATATTCTAGAAAAATAATGTTCTGTATTAAAAATTTAAATCCGTATTTTTACCATTAGCATGCTTTCGTTACATGTTTTTCAAACATAAGATTTGCGCAACACCTATGGTTAACAAACAGCTTTGAATATTTGAAAAAGAAAAGGCAATCACCAAGGCGACATTATCCGGAGGAAATTGAAAGTCCATAAACAATATTACATTTGCAAGTTTCAAGGGCACGCTGAGATCGATACGAGTATTGTTTGAAGAGTTAATCCGTTTCATCTCGTTCTCAATCTTTGCCTCACTTTCAAAGCGCTCTGAACAATGGCAAGTTTCACTTGCTTTATAGCCAGCTCTGCCTTGAGTATTTGTCACAGATGGTATCAGAGTTCGAAGCGATTTGTTAGATGTCATTTCTTGAATGGAGAACCATATATTCGAACAAGGAATACAGCACGGTAATGAAAGGATGTTTTTCAATGAGGTAAACAAACAATTGAAAGCTTTCTGCTTTTCTCGAGTTCTAATACTAAAGCATAAGAAGTCGGAATTATAAAGATAAAGTTCCTTGTCTTTTTTTATTGTTATTTATTTTTCGCTTGTTATAATTAATGTTACTTTCCAAATGATTTATACTCAGGCATCGTCCTCATCATTTGACCAAGTTTCAAAATGACTAGGTCCATAGCCAGTACTCTCGTGTCGTTTTGAAGCGCAAAGTTAATAAACACGCAAATCACATCAAATCTGTTATTTAAATATATAAACTCATTCAAATGAGTAAAATATGCTGAGGATTTAATCCATCTCATTTACTTAATAGTTGATGCAAAATGTATAGAAGAAGCTTGAAGTATAAATAGTAAGGCTATTGTTGTTGTAGTTGTTGTGGGTTTTTATCCTGTGATACACATATGAAATACAAGTGAAGAACAGAGAAAGCATGCAATACAAACAGAAGAATATAGACATTTATTACAAATGATGATCCCAACAAATAACAGAAGGGGTGCATTGCTTTCCATTCGAGACGGAAATCCATTACAGTCGAAAATCCGACTTCTTTTCTCGAAGAAAATGCAACCATGCCTTACTTGGGATTCGAACCCGAACCCACTCGGTTACAAAGTTGGGCTATTAAATAACGAGAATGACGCTGTTGCAGAAGAAATAAGCATGCGTCAAACACCAGCGACCAACAGCTATTTAACCTTACGCCTTCTCTTATTAATTCGGTACTTCTCGTCTCTCTAAATAAATCCGAAGAGCCGTAGTTATCGTTCGCATTATAATTATAATTTTATTTTGTCGCGGAAAATTCATAAGTAAAAATAGAACAACGAAATGTGTTGAGAAATTTCACATGAAACTTGGAAAAACTGCTACTGGAACTTATAATTTGTTGAAAGAAGTATAGTTCAATGAAGGTTTATCAATGCACATGCTTTTGAGTAGTTTAAGCGCTTTCAAAAAAGCTGAGAAGTCGTAAGATATTATTCACGCCCGAATAGCCCTTCCACATAAAAAATCAGATGACAATATCGAAAAAAATTGGTAATCTGGTTTGATCTGACCATCCATTAAGTGCTCGTACGTTTGCTAAGATCGTAGGAATTGACAAATATTAAGTGCGGCAAATTTTATATAACAATTTTGCCATGCAAAAAGTCTGTACAGATTATGCGTGTGAAACTTGGTCCATGTCTCGAACAGATAAGAACATGATAAGTATCTACGAAAGGAAGATTTTAATATTCCTTTTTGGAGGAATTCAGAAAAATGCAACTTGGTGAAGAAGATCAAATTTAGAGATCTATCAATCATATAAAGAATCTGACATTGTTGATTTCATCAAAATACAACGAATTAAATGGGCAGGTCACGTTATCAGAATCAACGAAGACCGCGCCACCAAAAAAATCTTCTATGCTCAATCAATTGGCACACGAAGAAAGGGCAGGCCAAATCTTAGACGGATTGATGGCCTAGAAAAAGATCTCCTAGTTTTGAGAACTAGGAATTTGGAGAACACTAGCAGGAAGAAGGCTGGCCAGGAAAAGGCTTCTTGAGAAGGCCAAGGACTACCCTGGGATGTCGTGCCACTGAGGAAGGAAGGGAACGTCTATGCCGAACTGGTGCCTAAATTTCTGATATTTGAACCACAAGAAGCTTACAAAAATGATTTCACTGACACTCTGAAGGCCATTGAAAATGAGTCAAAATAATTTAAAAGGATAATGTGCGAGGAATGGTAGATTTTACTTATGATCCTGAAACGAAGAGACAATCCATTCACTGGCCATCTACCCACAGCCAAAAAATCTCTAATAATGAGCAAATCCAAAATTCCAAGCACACAATGATGATTGGTTTTTCGATATTCATGAGATTGTGCACCTTCATTGGGTTCCTGAATGTCAAACTATTAATCAGTATCACTACCTTTACGTTTTTGTTGAACTCCGTGAAAGAATATGAAGGAAACGGACCAAAATTGTTGAGGGGCAAGTCATGGGAGCTCCACCAAGGCAATGGGCCGGCTCACTCCGCATTGTTTGTCGAGAGATTTCTAGCCAAGTACAGCATCCCAGTGTCAGAAGTTCCCTTTTATTGGCTGGATCTTGGACCATGCGACTTCTATCTGATCCCTACAGGGAAATCTACTTTAAAAGGAACATGATTTAAGATCGTTAATGCTGGGAAAAAACTTTCAGCACTATTTCGAACAAAGGAAGATTCGCATGGAGCCTTATAGTGAGAGGGATAAAGGAGGGATAGAGAGGAGGGATGTATATTGAAGGGGATAATTAGTAAATATGCATGAAGTCAGAATAAAAATCTTTTCAGCACCAGTCTCGTTATTTAATAACTACACCTTGTACTCTATAAACTAATTTTCAAAAATAAAATTTTTTTTTATATTACTTGTTTTAAGTCAATTCCTACTTAGATCAACAATTTTATTTTTTTTTTTTTATTTTAACTACTTTTTTATTAAATGGCTACAATTAATATAAATATGTATATACATATGACAAAATCACAACATTAAGTGGTCATTAATTTCTATTAATTATCATTAAAGTATCGTATTGTCATCCAAAACAATCGTGTATATAACATTTCAGTTCAACTGAATGCTTTAAAACGTGAGAAAAACATGACTTTTCAAGTTTTGACACAAGTCGCCAAAAATGATGCCAACGTGGCTGTGTATTTGTAATTCTTTATATAATTAGTTTAATCAATTGATTTTTATTAATTATAATTAAATTACTGTATTGTTATCCAAAATAATCATGTATATAACATTTCAGCTCAATTGAGCGCTTTGAAATGTATTTTATTAACGACTGAAAATTCCATCAAGATAAATAAATGTATAGAAAGAGTGAGTTAATAGTAGGAGAATTGAATAAAATCAAAAAATTAGACATTAAACTGGTTTAAAAAAAACATATCTAGTGAAATATGAGAATGAACCTCGTTAGTGGTTTCAGTAGCCATATAGATAGATTCCCAAAATGGTTCTTTACCAACCCATGGGGTATTTGTGACTACTGAGGGGGTTTATGGCAAATTAAAATTAATTTGAGGGTGCGTGGTCAACTTTAGAAGGTACGCGAAACCCTTTGATGTGAAGTATTTGTGACCTATTGTCATTATTATAAAAGTTTAAATAACTTAGTTATGATTTTACTCGTTAAAAAGATAAAATTGCAAAAAATATAAGTAATGTCAAAAGTTGCACCATGGAAGTCAGGCCCTTCGAAGATGCGGTAGCGCGAATGAGGTTTAAACACGAACGAAATCTCGCCGCTACATGCAAAAGCTTGTGTAAAATATAGTCGAGAAATATATGGAAAAAAAAAGAGGCAAGCAGTAGCGCACAC